>JAKUCV010002799.1:79894-158050 GCA_028386065.3 Turnera subulata | reverse complement strand
TACAATCCTCAACATACGCTAGTCTTATTTTATTATTACAACCCAACCATAATAATAAACGACTAGGGACTTTTAAGAATATACATATCAAATACATATACACTAGGGTAATATATATGTGCAAGCGATTATCTCATAATCATATATATAGGTATAACCTCAAAAAAATGTATACATGAATACAATCATCCATAGATTGACTTTTGGGCATATTACTAACAGATGGGTCTCACAAATTCCTCCACTTGGCGCCGTGAGCATCGCAACACATATCAAGTGGATCTGGATAGACGACAATATCATCTCCAAGGCTGCTCGAAATACAAAAGGACAAAAACTTGAACTCAGAATACATAAAAGGACATAAAAAAATTCGGAGTATATATCGGAATTCGGAATAAATGAGAAACTCACAAAAAAGTGTTTAACCCATACTTAAATCAAGATATTAAAGACTTGTACTCTCTTTGATCTTCCTCCCACCTTAGTTTTGTCCGATTTTAAATCTCAATTCCTTAAGATTTGTAACCTCGTAATTGCTGATGTATCAGTACGATGAGACAAGTCAAATAATGAGAGGTTGATAAGACGAACGTACCAACATGCTAAATTCATCACAAAATCGCTCACAAACTGGGTCAATACAGAATTTCTCGTAAAAATCTGTCACGAATTCTCAAGCGGAAACCTTACTTTCTGGTAATTACTTATACTCATATTTGTTCAAAATATGGTTATTTTTGGTTGGAATTCAAATAGTATTTCTATTGAGGGTTCGAATGGGCAACGGACACCAGTCTGATATCTGTAAATAATAATATCACATTATGAAATAAATAACAAAAATATTTTTTAAAATTAAATTCATTTCACATCTAAAATTGATACCAAAGAGGGGATTAATTAATATTGTCATTCTTGATTGTGGGGGCAATAACTCTGATGAGATTTGAATTATCAAATTTCTAATTCTTTCTACTTCATAACTTAAATTATCAGTGCTATTGTATTTCTCTATATATCCATCATTTTTTTTTATATTAGATTGCATCAATTTTTTTTTTTATCAGATTGAAATGTATCAGTTTAAAAACATAATGGTCAAATGACTCAAATCACCAAACGAGTTAAAACATAAGAGCTCGTGTGGAGAATTTGCTATTTTCCCTTCCCAAATTAACATCTTTGTATGTCCAAAATCAGCATTCTTTTATCTCCAAAAAGAAACAGCATTTTTACTAATGAAAAAGAGACACATATAACACATACAACGTGGCAAATTCTAACTCACAAATGTACAAAAAAGTTGCACAATAGTGCATGAGAGCAGTAACAAGAAAAGTCTACTAGTTACTCAATAATTCCAATGAAATTGTGGAAAGAGAGAAATTCCTCAATAACATATCCTGATTCCTGACCACCAATATTTGACCACCCAAAAAGTGCAAAAACTTTTCGACCAAAAAAAAAAAAGTGCAAAAACAATAAACATTTCTTACATGCCAAACTCTCTCCATGACAATACAAAGACATAAACAGAACACATAAACAGAAAACAGGACACATAAACAGAAACTACCAGTTCAGTTTAGTGTCAGGATCTCATTATCCCCCACCCCCCGCCTCACCCCTACACCACCACCACCGCCACCTCTAAAAATGCCACACAGCCTCCTCCACCTGAGGCCACTCCCCGCCTCTTCCTCCTCTCCACCACCGCCTTGCTTCACTTCCAATTTCCTCTCTCCATGTTCTTCTTCTTCTTCTTCCTCCTGTGGTTCTTTCAGCTTCAGCTTGAGACCCACCAAGCGCTACCATTTTCTCACCCCTTTCTCTGCTCTGAAGCAGTCCAGGAAGCAGCAGCAGCAGACCCTCCAGAAGAGCAGAGCCCCTCAGAGCCTGAAGTGGTTCTTGAGCCCCAAGGGTGATGATGATGGTGATGATGATAAGGAGAAGAGGAAAGGGAAGAAGAGTGAAGGTGAGGGCGGGATGGAAGGAGACTCTGCTGTTAAGGGCACCCTTTTGGCCGGAGTGTTGCTGGTGGGTTTTGTGGGTGGATTTGCCGGTGTTGGGTATGTTTACAGGGAGCAGATCAATGCTTTCTTGACCCAGTTCTCTGGGATTATCGATGGTAATTGTTTCTGTTCTTTTGCTTTCAGGACATCTCTTTGTAGGAGATTATTGTTGGAAAGACTGAGTCTTTCTTGCGAATTTAAATTGATTTTGTTTTCCATTAGCTAATGTTTGTTGGGATTGGATAATGATGTTTGTGTGGAAGTTGATTTAGGAACGACCGGAGGAGAAATAAAGGGTGAGAGCTGTAATCTGGTGAGGGAATCTTGAGTTGGGAGAAATTGTATGCTAGCTTCAGTCTGATGCAGATAAGAACTCTCTGTTGAAGAAAGAAACCATTATGGAGGAAGGGGTAGAGAGGAACAAATAGTAGGGAAATGGGGATGCTCGGTTTTTAGTTTGCTGGTTATGTCTGGTTCTGAAATTGAAATTAGAGCATAGCATCTAACTGCACAACTGTGAAATGTGACGTACCTGGCTAACAAGACTCATACTCAGCAGCCTGAATAGTTACTCTCAAAAGTTTCCTTTCCTCTGCTCGTAACCTACTTTCTAGCTTCTTCTTCAAATGTAGGATGTTACGATGATATTTGCAGTGAGAAGAGTGAGACTGCAAGTGAAATTGATGCTTTAGATGGTAACCAAAGTGAGGGAGCTGAAAAATTGCTTGTAGAAGATTCTTTGGAGGCAGAGACAAGGTTGAAGGTGCTGAGGGATGAATGTTGTAATACTTGGTTGCTTCTTGATTGGTTGGTAATGAGAGATTTTATAATAAACTAATGGATATAGAGAATGCTTGGAAAGTATATGCCACATACTCTTTTCCTCAGTTAAAACTTCTGTCTTAGATTCTGATTTAGTTTTTTTATTGACAGGGTATGGACCAGCTGGATATGCTTTATTTGTCGCAGTATATGCAGGACTGGAAGTATGTAAATTTATATCCTTTGTTCAACTGTTGTACTTTTATCATGAAACCTCAAATTAAACTTATGATGCTTGTAAATAATTGCTCTCGAGTATTTGTGTGTTAACAAAGCGTTCAAGCTAGTCATACTGAAGCTAATTTTTGTTAAATTTTCTTTCCTAGATCCTTGCCATTCCAGCAATTCCATTAACCATGTCAGCAGGTCTTCTCTTTGGCTCTACTATCGGCACTATTATAGTATCCATAAGTGGAACGGTATGTTGGTTTCTGAGCAGATTCACTGTGCACATGTTTGTTAAAGAAATATGGAAAGAGAAAATGGCCTTAAGTTCTAAAGGCATATCTGACAACTTTTTACTTCTGTTAGGTTGCTGCAAGTGTTGCCTTTCTAATTGCTAGATATTTTGCACGAGACCGCATTCTTAAACTGGTTGAAGGAAATAAAAAATTTCTTGCAATTGACAAGGCAATTGGAGAGAATGGCTTCAGAATTGTAACTCTTCTACGCTTGAGCCCTTTGCTTCCTTTTTCTCTGGGAAACTATTTATATGGATTGACATCTGTAAAGTTTGTCCCATATGTTTTGGGAAGGTCAGCTTTCTATTCATCCTGTATAAATGCCTTTTGTTCTCTTACTTACCTGTTTTTTGAAAGTTTAGTTTCTCATGTCATCCCTCTCTTCTCTTTACTTGTTATCTAAAGTTTAGATCATCATAAAGAAGAAAAAGAAAAAAATAGTTCCTTGTTGTTGAACTTTTAATCATATACCTTTTTTTTTTTATTTTCTGCTCTGCTATGTGGATTTCATGCTCTTTTCACTTCGTATGCTGTTCTTTTAGATGATATGTTCACGGACAATGCATACTTTTTACTTTCAGTTTGAACGTATGTTGTTTCGAAGGTTGTATGTTATTGGTTGGAATTCTATAATGTTCTCTAGTCCTGTCATTTGGTTGAACTAATTTTCCATGTCTTCCTCACTGTAAATGAAGTATTGTCAATTCACACTCTGAATGACGTATAGAGCATTGATTTTCTTGATATGAAGTACTTGGAAACTTAATTAACCTGGATTATATTCTTCTTTCTAGATGAAAAATTCTGGTATTTGGGTTTATTGCCTGCTGGTTGTAGATATGTTCCTAGGAAGTGTGAATTTTTAAAATTTATCAATCAATAAACAATTAGCATAATTCACTTTGTAAGTTTGGCTTGTTGAATTTTCAAGATTGTTCTTATTTTGTGAAAGATTTGGAGCTTGCTCTCAGCCTGATATGTGTTATAACATTCACAAGCTACGTCTATGAGCTTGTGAAGCTTTGTTGAATGATTTCTTCCCTCCTAATTTGGATTCAACTCTCATGCAGTTGGTTAGGAATGCTTCCTGGAACATGGGCTTATGTGAGTGCCGGTGCATTTGGCCGGGCAATTATTGTGAGTTGACCTTAATTTCCGCTGCATTCTGAATTTTATACATTTCATGTGACATTCAAAAACCTTACCTTGTTGTTTGAATTCTTATTCTTAAAAGTTAATAATTACATTTTGTAAGACTACTAAAATGTACTTAAGACACGAAAGAATGTAAATACTTGTGCTAGTATTCCACTGTGTTGCTAAGAAGAAGAATCACTGCAGGCATGAAGCAATTTTCATTTTTGTTTGGGCATTGTTAAGTCAAGCATGTAAGGAAAAAAAAATGAAAGGAAAACTTTAACCCACTTATTGCAGTATGTAAAACCATTGGAACTTCTTCATTGTTATAACCACATATTTTGTTAGCAAAAGAATGCTGTTAAATTGACCACAGTAATTGTGAAATAAGGGATATATTGTCGATCTTGCATAGAGGCAACGTTGGGTGCTATGCGTTATGGGGTGTTTTCCTTAACCCTCTTTGTTCCTATTCTCTACTTCAAGATGTTTCCAAAAGGCAGAGAACCAATAAGGTCTGATTGGGTTTAGAAGTTCAGAATCAGGCATAGTTGACATCATTGATGATGCCTAACCTGGCTGCTGATTTTCTGTATTAGTTGACGTCAGTGTTTAAGTTCAATATCTCCTTGTATGAAATTTCCACACCAAGTCAGTTTACACGGTATATTTACTTTTATTCCATCTGGTTATTGACTTTCTTTTTTCCCACTGTCATTTCTGGGTAATTGCAGCAAGAAGAATCTGAGTTTGGATTAACTGGAGGAAATGGTCAGCTATGGACTCTTGGGTTGGGATTGTTGGCAACAGCTATAGCTGCAACTTATGTTACTCGGCTTGCTAAGGTACGCTAAATTCATTTTGTTGAATCGTCAAGCTCCATTGTTTGTGCCCAAATGCTACTTTGCTAGTGGACTGGTAACAAAGAAAGTAATTTGATTACTAATGTGATGGTGAATCATATCTGATTGCTGTCCTTATGACCCCGCTTGTGGGATGATTAATTCTTATTTCTAGACTTCTTTTTGGGCATCTTATGTCGACGTAAATGCTAGAAACTTGGTCTTTAGATTGTAGTTTCACATCCTATGGGCAAAAGTGTGTTTAGATTTCTTTACCTTCTACTTCTCCTCTTCTCTTTTTTATTTTTTCTTTTCCGTTTGGTTGGTATGTGTTGTTATTGTGAAGTATTCTGCTCTAATTGATCATTTGTATTGTGGCCCTACTATATCCTTCATGTTTTACCAGTTTGCTTTTTCTTCACTTGCTATAACACAGGATGCGGTAAAAGATATCGAGTAAGAACAAGGAATGGAATTGGAATGCTTTTCCTCCTGTTGTTGTAATGGAGGAGGATGCTGTAGAGAATATTGAGCAAGGAAATGGAATAGAGTTGGAAGGTCGGCTGGCTTCATGTCTGTTCCTAAGGTAGAGAACAATGTTTCTCAAGCTGTAAGACTATGAGTACATCAGCATCATGTAAATGAACGTACATATAGTTCACACAATCAAAATAGGAAACAACCCTTCGTCCCCTGATCAGATCTGTAGGTTTACAACATGGATATTCAGTGCCAGGCAATGATATTTTTGGAAAAAATTTCCTCTGAAACTTCTATTCCTTTGCATTCATGTTGTAGATGAACAGCATTTTCCTTTTTCCTGTGCAACGATGTAATTGAGCTAAAGAAACCTAGTCAGAGTCAGATCAGCTATGTCTTAAATATTATTTTTGCTGTTGACCTTCAGTGAGTTCAATACTTCTGGCTGGCTGAGAGAGGTTGATCTTGAATCCATATGACTTCACTGGCCCCTTCTTCTGAAGTTTAACTTGGTCGGGAGTTGGTCTTAATTGGTTTTACACTAGCTAGAGAAGAAAAGGTTCTGCATTTGCTATGTTCACTAAAATTAATCCAGAAAAAACTACACAGCGGCTGTGATTGCAGGCATGGAATGGTGAAAGTGGCCTCTGCTGTACAAAGTATGGAGAAAGTTGTCCCAATCAGGGGGAAGGCTGGTCGAAGCAAGCAAGCTATCTGATTCCGAGTACATGCATTGCCTGGTTTCGTATCATGCCATACACATTGCACCCCCATTCTTAATTGGTCGGTCACTTCCTTGAATCATGTATCCTTCGCAGCCTTGTTAGTCTTAAATCATTTTATGGTCCTATGTTAGTCCCCAGAAAATGGTCGGTTTTATAGGCTTAGCTCCTGTAGCTAACTTGCATGGCAAATGTATTTTGAGTATCATAGAGGCTTTGCTTCTCCCTCTTTGCTTTTCAAGTGCTGAAGTCAAAGTGTAGAATTTTTTTTTTGCCAGGTCAAAGTGTAGAATTTATTGAAGTAGAGTACCAGAACTGAAATCGATTATATATGCACACTAATGCAAAGTACTTGATACAAACTGCTGAAAGAGTGGCATGTTTTTTACCCACTGATTCAGTGCGGGTTCAAGTCGGGTTGGTCCAACACTGATTTTCTCCATGAACTTAAGACTTTGCTTAAGGGGACTAACAGCCGAACCCTGATTTTCTCCATGAACTTAAGACTTTGCTTAAGGGGACTAACAGCCGAACCCTGATTTTCTCCGTGAACTTAAGACTTTGCTTAAGGGGACTAACAGCTGAACCACTTGAACCAAGTACATGTTGGTGAAACAGTTTAAGACATGACGAGTCCACTTTAAAGGAAATGGTTGCAACAAGGGAAAGGGGCATAGCTAGTAACATAGTGCCATGGCCAAAGAGAGATCAGGTAGCTTGGATGTCGATTTCTACCACTTGAAGCAAGCTTCGACGAATTAATTCCACAAGATACGGATCAGCAATTTCTTTTGGTGTCAATCCACTGACATTCTCTATAAATCCCTCTGCCATTCACATTCTACCAAGTCTTTCCCTTTCTATTTCATAGTCCTCAGGGAATAAACAACAATATAGAAAACAGTGCTTCGATCTGTAAGGTTGTAGCTCAATAACAAAATGCTTTTGATAGGTTGAAACATATTGTTATTGCTCAATTCCCAATTAAGGCCACTATAGGTTGTCTAAAAGAAGATTGTCTTCCACTCCAACTCTGAGCGTGTAGTAAAGAAGGCCTTGGCACTTCCCAACAACATCTTTGGCAAAATCTTCAAGGTCTTCCCCAAGTACCACTCTGTGATCTGTTGGAGAGCTTCTGCTGCCATCCACCCGCTCAGTACCGTTGTATAGATTTTATTAAGAACGGCCAAGATATTTTAGATGGATTGATGTCCCTGTCCTTAGTCCTATCCTAAGAAATTATTCTCAGAAATTGTTTTTGTGTCGCTGTCTTTTTGTCCTATGGAAGAGTGACTCTCTGGATAATATATGGAGATAGCCCATAACAGAACAAAAGCGTCAAAGCGCAAACATGCAAGTATCTGATGCATCGGGCCGCATCTGAATGTTTTTTTTTTTTTCCTTTTTAAGGCCAGATGGGATTTTTTTTTTTCTTACCAGCTGGTATTATTTGCCCAAATACATCTCATTATTTTTTCAATTTTGCATTTAGTTGATCAACGACGGCTATGTAATGACAATGCTTGAAGTCTAATGAAATCAGATGTATTTGGTAATTAGCACTAATGAAACAAAGTATAATATATTAATTAACACTATAATAATATATAATTTCAGAAAGATATTAGAAGATGTTTAGCTTTAGGTATGGGATCGTATTACTACAATGTCGCAATTGGATTATACGATTTAGCTTTAGGTATGGGATCTTATTGAGCTTTACATATATTAGTAATTTTTTATTTAAGAAATAATTTCTAATTATTTATTACTGGATATAATATTTATTGAATATTGGAAGAAATTATATTTTAAAATAAAATATATAAATCATTAAATAATTTAGTTATTGAAAATAAGATACAAGAGTTAAAAATGCAAAATTTAATTTTAGTGCCATTATCTTCATTTTTCTTCCTCTTTTACTTGAAGACACCTAAAAAATTTTGGATAACCTCCAACTCTTAATTCTTTGATAACACTTGCCGCAAGCTTGGAAACGTTGTCCTGATGTTACCCAAGTGGTTGCAAGTTGGAAGTATTATATCGTTTATCTCTTTTTTTTTTTATTTAGTTTATAGGATAATTTCTTGATGGTATTTTTGAAATGTATTTAGTTTGTAGGATAATTCTTTTTGATGATCCTAGAACCAACGAAGGTGCCAGGGACAATATGATGCAGTTGCCACTAAACTGATCTTCACGTAATAAACAAGATAATTGATGGGAAAGAGACAATATTACTTACATTTTGATCGTTGCATTTGCCATCATCACGTGCTGTGGTTGGCACCGTCTAAGTTGATGAGCGTCAGGATCGTCGTCATTGGTTTCAGGTTGATAGATACTTCCCTATTGATCTGACGTCGTGGTCCTCTATTCCGATACAGCCAAGTCGTGTTGAACGACATCCCATTAACGGAACTGGTGGATTTTCGTACTTCAAGGCCAGTGGTGAAGCTTTTTTAGATAATGAGTTGATCGTGAATATTGATAGGTTATTTCAGGAATTGTCTTTAGCTCATCCGTAGGGCTTCATGTTTGTGTGAACTCATTGTAGTTTGCCAATCAAAATTTTTTAACTCTCATTTTTACTTGATTATGTACCTATTTCCCTTTATGTGATCGAGATCTTGTCCTTCACATTTGCTTGCTTGGAATTCAGAAGGAAACAAATTGTAACCTTTTTCTATATGATTAGCATCAAAGGAGAAATTTTATGGTGGAGACTCCCCAAGTTTGATTTGTTGTAGACTCCTATCTATTTATGTTAATAAATTATCTTTGATTGTTCGCTCTTTCCATTCTCGGGTTTATTTATTTCTCCAATTTACCTTATAAGTTCCCTATTCATCTCCTAAAATTTATATTATTTCCTTATTTATTGTGTATTATTTAGGAAAAGTTCCTAGTTGACCCCATGATTAGGGCAATTAATTATATGTAAGCTCTCTTTTCCTATAACATTCCGCAAAAGCCAATGCCTAATTGGCTGATTCCCGGCATAATTCCCTTGGCAATAGTTATGCCTTGCAGGTTAGGGCAATTAATTATATGTAAGCTCATTGCGGAAGCCGTTCATGAATTCCAGGTGTAGTTCTTCATATGCTTTGACAAGGTCCGGACGCTTTAATTTTGGTAGCAGTTCAAGATGTGAAAGTGGATCATTTTCCAATCTTGATGAAAACAAGGCCAAGTGCCTCAGGTTCTGAAGTGACTTGAACCATTGTGGTGTTGGCTTTTTTTACACTAAGAACATCGATGTTCAATCAAGACATCGATGTTTTAATCACACTGAATATCAAACACTCCGGCCGAACGATTACAACATCGATGTTGCTATGAGAACATCGATGTTTTTTGGAAAAATTCCAGAAATTCTGCAGAAACCAAGGCTGACTTTCTTGGTTACTGTTCTATTGATTTTCTCTCAATTCACTCAATCATTTTGTTTTAAACCACTCTGAACAATCAGAGTAACATTGAAGTGAAACACCAACGTTTTTCTTAACTTGTTTTCACTTAATTACAACTGATTACAAGACTCAATTTATAGGCAGAAAACCAACCTATGAACCCAACAAATCCTAATCAGCTGACCCTACTACTTTAAGTAGTGGGTTTGCTTTTCCTAATCTGATCATAATAGCACACCAAACACAGCCAAGCACACTTACAAACAGGAGAAAACACCTTACCCAACATGATAATGTTGGTTACAGTAATCAAATAAAGACACACTATACCTAACAACTTTAATTAAAGAAACCATATCTTGATCACATCATCAGCTCCACTAACTTATTAATCATACTCCACTAACACTCCACTAACATCATGATCACACTAACATCAGCTTGGTCATACAATCAACACTCCCCCTTGACCAAGCTGTTCTTCAATTTTAACAGGTTTTGATTTTTTTTTTTTTGTATTGTCAGTTAATTGAAGTATCGAATGCTCCTCATGAACCAGCTGCTCTTCCTCTTCAACTTCATCTTCAACTTCAATAGATTTTTGAGCCTGTTTCAAAAAATCTGAAAGTTCCTCATCCTCTTTTTCTTTTTCCTCTTCTTTGCAGAACATCTTCTTCTCTTGGCATCAAAAAACTTATAAAACTCCAATGACTTCTCCTGAATATACATGTCAACTTTTTTTCTCACTTTAATTTTATGATTTGTGCTGCCATTATTCACCTCTAGAATTTCATGTTCCACAAACTCATCATCACAACATTTAATCTTGACAACATCATCAGGCACATCTATGCCTAAACCGTCATTCCCACACTCAACTTCAACGGATTTGGGATTTGAGAAATCTATGAACTCCAAGCATAAATTCTTACTAACAACAATTTCAACATCATTAGTTCATTACTAAAAACAGTAAGACTCTCATCAACCAAAGCCTTCTTACCAAATAAAGCATCATCATCAACTTCAACAAAATCATAACTCTTACCAAAGAAATCTTCATTTTCATCTTTTGCAATCAAATCAGAGCCATTTGTTACCTCTGATTCGGTGTCTTTATCTTCATCAATCTCCTCATTGCACCCAAGCTCATTACTTCCATTATCCGAATTCAAAACAAAGCCTTTCGTTACCTTTGTGTTTGAATCTTCCAGAGGATCGTCACAACGATCTTCCTCCTCCTTATTGTTCTCGGACTCATCCTCCTGAAACAAAAATCACTTCATTTTTTATAAACGATTTTCTGTCCGAAAAATCCAAGTCGAACTCTTTCTGTAACTTTTGGATCACCATTTTTATGGTGATTGTGTTGAGGTCAGAGCTTTGAAGAAGCTCCCTCAACCTTGCAGCAATCACCCAATCAGACACCGTCATCTTATCTCTTAACAAATGAAAAAAGAAACCCCGTAAAGAAAGAACCTGCTCCGCTACCAATTGTTGGCTTTTTTTACACTAAGAACATCGATGTTCAATCAAGACATCGATGTTTTAATCACACTGAATATCAAACACTCCGGCCGAACGATTACAACATCGATGTTGCTATGAGAACATCGATGTTTTCTGGAAAAATTCCAGAAATTCTGCAGAAACCAAGGCTGACTTTCTTGGTTACTGTTCTATTGATTTTCTCTCAATTCACTCAATCATTTTGTTTTAAACCACTCTGAACAATCAGAGTAACATTGAAGTGAAACACCAACGTTTTTCTTAACTTGTTTTCACTTGATTACAACTGATTACAAGACTCAATTTATAGGCAGAAAACCAGCCTATGAACCCAACAAATCCTAATCAGTTGACCCTACTACTTTAAGTAGTGGGTTTGCTTTTCCTAATCTGATCATAATAGCACACCAAACACAGCCAAGCACACTTACAAACAGGAGAAAACACCTTACCCAACATGATAATGTTGGTTACAGTAATCAAATAAAGACACACTATACCTAACAACTTTAATGAAAGAAATCATATCTTGATCACATCATCAGCTCCACTAACTTATTAATCATACTCCACTAACACTCCACTAACATCATGATCACACTAACATCAGCTTGGTCATACAATCAACATGTGGGATATTCTCCAACATACCAGCCAAAATGAGCTTTTCAAGGAATGGAGGAGCTGATTTCAGTGCATCCAGACAAAGGATCTGATCCTTCTTAGCTGCCTTGATAGATAACCGGCCAAGCAGAGGCATATTTTGGATTGCAAAGCACAAGTCCTCCTCGTCTGACCTTTCAATATTTGAGATACCCAATCTCACTAGTTGAGTCATGCTTTGGTTCTCTTTCACCACAAAGCTGTTGGCTTCAACATAGCCAAGAAACTGCAAGTTATTTGTAGTGTTCGATTTTGGAGGAACCTGTGTTCCAATCACAAACTTGAAGTCACGATATTTTTCATCTTTCAAACGATACAATAGCAAGTACTTCAGGTTTTTCAGTTTCACAATTCCATTCGGAAGAGCCTCAACCTGAGTCTTAGAAATGTCTAAAGTTTCAAGGTTGTACAATCTTCCAATCGATTCCGGCAACTTCTTGATCCTAGTTCCTTTCAGATGCAAGTACCTCAGGTTGAACAAGGGGATGATGTGTTCGGGGAACATTTCTATAGGAGCATCCTGCAGGTCTAACACCCTCAAGTGCTTGAAACCAGCGACCAAATTATTTATCATAGTTGGATTAATATCTCCACTAACAAAGAGATCAAAGGACCGAAGTTATGTCATACCCTCCCAAATTTTAATTTCTGCCCGACTTGCTTGGACTGATAGGCGGCCTATCACACCCTCTTCCCGTCTTGCAACTATTCGTTCATCATATGAAGCACAAAATTTTCCTTCCTCAGATTTTGACATAGCAAGCTCCCGTAGTATATCACGCATCTTGCTTGCTTTTGGTAGCCCATAACTGTCCATTTCTACCATTTGAAGCAAGCTTCGACAAATTAATTCCACAAGATATTGAGCAGAAATTTCTTCTGGTGTCAATCCCCTGACCTTCTCCATAAATCCCTCTTCCACTTGCATGCTTTAGATGGTAACCAAAGTGAGGGAGCTGAAAAATTGTTTGTAGAAGATTCTTTGGAGGCAGAGACTAGGTTGAAGGGAGTGAGGGATGAATGCCAGGCAATGATTTTTTTGGAAAAGTTTTCCTCTGAAACTTCTATTCCTTTGCATTCATGTTGAAGATGAACAACAGTTTCCTTTTTCCTGTGCAAAGATGTAGAATATGTAATTGAGCTAAAGAAACCTAGTCAGAGTCAGATTAGCTATGTCTTAAATAATATTTTTTCTATTGACCTTCAATGAGTTCAACACTTCCGACTGGCTGTATCTAGGGGTGGCAAAATGGGTGTCCATGGGTACCCATGGGTTGGGTCATAATGGGTCATACCCATTTATACCCATTTATCCATTTATGACCCATTAAAAAATTTAAATGGATACCCAAACCCATTTAAACCCATTTAGTGTGGGTTACCCATTTATCCATTTAGACCCATTTAATGTGGGTGTACCTATTTACTCATATAATATTAAGACTTAATATATATTTTTAAAATTTGTATCATAATTTTTTTAACTTTATGAATATTAATCCGACCTAGTTATTAACCCGGCATAGCCAATACGAGCCTAACTAGGCGCGAACGAGATGTGCTCGGAGTGGTTTAAATTGGCCCATATGAGCCCAACTAGGTCTGTATAGTTTGGACTATGTTGGGCCCAACTAGGCCCATATAGGCCCACATCTGGCCCAACTAGGCCCATATGGGGCGGGCCGGGACGGGCCCAAATAGGCCCACCCGAGCAAAATCGGGCCCATATTGGTTGGGCCGGGATGGGCCCAATAGGCCCAATTAGGCCCAAATGGGTTGGGCCCATCTGGGCCCACGTGGATAATTGAATTAGATTACTAATATATGGGTTTATGGATATCCATTACCCAACCCATATAAACCCACTATTTTATGGGTTAAATGGATAAATTATCCAATTAGACCCATATAAAATTGTACTGACCCATTTATACCCATTACCCATTTATCAATGGGTTAAATGGGTAACCCATTGGGTACCCAACCCATTTTGCCACCTCTAGCTGTATCGAAGAGAAAGAGGGAGAGAGGGAGGCCCATCTTGATTCCATATGACTTCACCGGCCCCTTTTTCTGAAGCTTAACTTGGTCGCGAGTTGGTCTTAAATGGTTTTACACTAGCTAGAGAGGAAAAGGTTCTGCATTTGCTATGCTCAGTAAAATTAATCCGGAAAAACTCCACAGCAGCTGTGATTGCAGGCAAGTGATAGTGAAAGTGGCCGCTGCTGCACAAAGTGCCGAGAAAGTTGTCCCAATCACGGGAAGGCTGGTCGAAGCAAGCAAGCTATCTGATCCTGAGTACACACATTGCCCGCCTTCATCTCATGCCATACACATTGCACCTCCATTCTTAGTTGGTCACTTCCTTGAACCATGTATGGCTCGCTGCCTTATTAGTCTTAAATCATAGTATGGTCTGTTAGTGCCCACAAAATATTGGGTTAGTAGGCTTAGCTCGTGTAGTTAACTTGCCTGGCAAATGTATTTTTAGTATCATAAAGGCTTTTCCCTGTTTGCTTTTCAAGTGCCGAAGTGTAGAATTTATTGAGAAAGTAGAGTACCAGCACTGAAATCAGTTATGCATACACACTAACGCAGATTACTTGATACAAGCTGCTGAAACAGTGGCTTAGTCCAGTTTAAGTCGGATCAGTACAACACTAATTTTCTCCATTCACAAGGCTCGAAGCTTTAGGGGACCAAGTACCGAACTACTTGAACCATCTATGTGTTGGTGAAACAGTGGCATATTTAAGACAATAAGGAGTAAGAATTGACTAAAGGTAATGGTTGCAACAAAAGGAAGAGCCATAGCTAGTAACATGGTGTGAGGACGCAAGAAGTGGCCAAAGCTATCAGGTAGCATGGATGCCTTCCCACTTTTGTGTGCTGTCTCAACGCTCGAAAACTTGAATCGCCAAGTTACTTCCATAGTATGAAGTACCTCTGCAGGAAGAAAAGGTGGTTAGTGCTTTAATTTGCTATTATTCACCGGAAGTTCTAACCTCATGATAACCTGAAGAACTCGATTAAAATTGGAAAGGCGAAACTGGAAAGAAATAAGCAGCTTCTACAGAAAACTAGGAAAGGAACCCAGCTAACACATACCAGTTATATTAGGTTGGCATCAGCAGACATCAATAATATCAAACAGGCTGCTTATGTAGATATTACAAACATCAATAAACCATACAAATTTTCTGCACTATTCTTTGCCGTGTTCTTTTCCTCCTTAACTGACATTTGTAGCCATCACTCAGCTGGTGGAAATCTCACAAACTGAAAAATTTTAGCATTATTGATAAGAAGAACAATTAAAAAAAAAAAAAATAGATCACAAATAGAGGAAAAGTGAGGCAATACTAACTGTTGGCTGGCGGATGTGCAGAAAACTAAAATACTCAACATTGATCAACCACTGTAGGTAGTGGTAGATAGAGATCTTCCAATGCTATTGTGGAGAATGGCTTTGGCAATGGAGGCTGCTTTGCTATAAGTTCCAAAGAAAGTTGTCTCATGGTAGGCCGACATAAGGGATTGGAATGCAAGCACGAAAATGCCATTCTGGTGATGGAGACCACACCTTCTGCAACATGTCCTGTAGGAAGAGGGATGCGTTGATCAAGCACATCCTTCAACATTATCTGCAGATCAATCGTTGAGGATGGTGTAGATGAGGAAGATGTCGATGATCCTGAAAGAGCGGAGATGAGATTGCTCGGATGTTGTCCCATTATTACTTCCAGTGCTACCACTCCAAAGCTGTAGACATCACATTTTTCATCGACTTTCATAGTGTAAGCTAGTTCTGGAAACAAAAGTCCAGTTATCTATCAGTAGCATCGAAATGTAGTTTTGCTTGGTTTTGCAAAACAAGACACAGCAAGAAGATGATCACTTAAATACGTGAAGAAATTACAATTACAATGACTTCACATTTATAAACTTCAAGTTCTGGTATTTAAGGTTTGTCAAACATTTTTAGAGTCGACAAACTAATCGGCAAAACAATATTGGTGCTCAATTCATTTCCATCAGGGATAAGGTAGCAACAGAAAGCACCAGCAATGAAAAGTAAGCATTAGAATTTCGGATTATTGATGCATTGCACTTTGTACGAATCTGCTGCTAACCTTCTAGAAAATAAACCATGAAGCACACAACAGTTTTGCTACAAAATGGTAAGACCTATTTTGCTGTTATGCTAAAAAATGATGATGTTATCTGCTAGAAAAAAAAAAAAAAAAAAGAGAGAGAAATCATGGTATACCTGGAGCTACATATCCTATCGTCCCGGCAAATGAGCTCCAATTTGACGAGTCAGGCATCAGAAGCCTAGCTGTGCCGAAATCCGAGACACGGGCCTCGAATTCCAGATCCAGCAGAACATTATTGCTTGAAATGTCTCGATGAATGATTGGTGGAAAGCAATCATGGTGCAAGTAGGACAAGGCATTGACAATCCCTTGAACAATGTTTAGCCTTCTAGTCCATGTCAATTCCTTTGCTTGTTCATCGCTGCTCAAATTAGTCCTCAAGCTTCCATTCTCAATGAGTTCATAAACTAGAAAAGAGTTTTTTGCATGGGAACAAAATCCCAAAAGCTTGACAATATTCCGATGTCTAATAGTGGCCAATGTTTGAACCTCCCGTTCAAATGCTTTAGAATCAGTAACAAAGTCCGTTTGTGAAGAGTGAAGTTTCTTGACGGCAACAACCTGTCCTGTTTCCATCATAGCTCTGTAGACTGTTCCATATCCTCCTTCTCCAATGCAATACTTGTAATCAAATTCTTCAGTGGCCCTAATGATATCTTCATATAGGATCCTCCCATCATGTCCTAATTCTGCAAACATGTCTTGTCTTTTTACGACCTCGGGCTTGGAGTTGCTTCTCCCAAGTCTTTGGTGGAGATGCCAAAAGTATCTGATCACACCAGACAATAGAAGAAGACCACAAAAAAGAGGGACGAGGATTAAGATGATCTCAGTTCCATTTCCCTTTAATCTGCTTCCTTTGCCTGTGGTACAAGACTTCAGGCCACTAACATTCCCACAGAGATTTAAATTATCCCTGTATGCTTCAAATGGAGCCTCAAGAAATACTTTAAGATTAGGAATGGGGCCTTCCAGATGATTGTAGGAAACATCTACTGATGTCAGGCTCACCAAGTCCTCAAGTGCAGATGGGATTGGACCCTCAAGCATGTTGTGAGAGATGTTTAACATTTCTAAATTCTTCAACCGAGAGAATTCCACAGGTATTTCTCCTATCAGTATATTCTGACTAAGATCAAGGTCTTGTAGAGAATTCAGATGGCCTATCTCTGCTGGAATCATATCCGAAAATCTGTTGCTGCTTAAGTTCAAAGAAGACAATTTCGAGCATTCTCCAAGCTGTTTCGGAATTGGTCCGCTGAGATTATTAGCGGCCAAATTAAGGCCCTCAAGAATGGTCAACATCTGGATTTCATTGGGAATGAAACCTGACAAGAAATTGTTGTTCAGGGTGATCTTGTACAACAACTTCATTTCCCATAGCTCCTTGGGAATATCTCCTTCCAAGTGATTCCAAGAGAAGTCTATCAAACGCAGCTGAGGTGCCCTTCCAAGCTCAGGTGGTATAGCACCAGAGATGTTATTGTTTGAGATTCTTAGGCTTGTCAAGTTTAGACATTCTCCCCATTTCGAAGACAACTTACCATAAAAGTTGTTGAAACTCAAGTCAATGAAGTTCAAGCCTGGATAAATGCCAAAACTTTCAGCAATATCTCCTGACAATTGGTTCCTTTCAAGCCTTACTCTACTCAAACTCGTACAGTTTCGCAAACCACGGGGTATTGGACCAGAGAAATAATTGTTATCTGCTGTAAACAATTCAAGTATCCCTCAAGAGCATAAATTCTGGGGAAGCTGCCCACTAAATTTGTTGACACTCAAAAGCAATACTTCCAGATGGGTGAGATTGTTCATCTGTGTCGGAAGCGGACCATGTAGTTGGTTAACAAACAAAAACAGTTTAGCAAGTGACTTAAGTTGTCCTATCTCAGGAGGGATGGTACCAGAGAGATTATTAAACGATAGATTTAACAAGGTGAGCCTCGTTAAATTCCATATAGAGGCAGGAACTGGTCCTGACAAGTGATTCAAAGAGAGTGCAAGGGTTGACAAATTTGTCAAGTTTCCAATAGAAGCAGGAATTGTACCAACTAGATTGTTCTCTGAAAAACTAAGCAGATAAAGAGATGTCAATGATCCAATCTCTGAAGGTATAGAGCCAGAAAGTTTGTTCAGCCCTATATTTAGCAAAGATAGTTTTCTCAAGTTCCCAATAGAGGCTGGAATTGTACCAACAAGATTATTATTTGTCAAACTAAGCTCATACAGAGATGTCAATGACCCTATTTCTTGAGGTATAGACCCAGAGAGTTGGTTTTCCCAAAGATACAACAACGATAGGTTTCTTAAGTTTCCAATAGAAGTAGGAATTGCTCCAGCTAGATTATTTTTGTATAAACTAAGCCCATAAAGAGATGTCAATGACCCAATTTCACTAGGGATGGATCCTGTGAGTAGATTTCCACAGAGGGCTAAAATTTTAAGGCTTGTCAAGTTACCTATCTCAGGTGGGATCTTTCCTGTGAGATTATTACCACACAAGTCCAGTATGGTGACTTTGGTTAGCCTGCTGATCCCAGGGGGAATGGAACCAAAGAGTGAGTTGTCGGATAAGTTGAGGTTGAGAAGATTGGACAACAATGAGAAGTTGAGGCTATGTAATGTACCTGTCAATCCAAGATTTGGAAGGCTAATATTGATGACGCTTCCTAAATTGTCACAACTGATGCCAACCCAATTGCAATGCTCGTTGCTGCCAATCCAAGAAGACAGCACCGATTGGCTTTGATTGTCAAGACTTGCTCTCCATTTTAGAAGATCACCGGCTGCCCTGCTCATCATTTTGTGATCCTCATCTTTGGACGTAGTTGTATTAGTCCAAATGTAACCAAAAGCCAATGAGAATGAGAAGGACCAAAGAATTAGCAAACACAAGGATGGGACAAAAGATGCCATAGACTCGCTCCTCAAGACACTCTCGCTCAATATGGTTTATAGAACGTGCACTACATGTTTGGCTCAGGGGATGGTACTTCTTATAATATATACAACATACTAATGTGTTAAATGGGTCAAAAAAGAGAGGCTCAATTCGTCAAAGTCTTTGAGTTTAAACTCAAGTCTTTTGTTTTTTTTTTTGGTTAGAGCTGACACTTAAGTCAAATCTTGAGAGTACGTGAAAAGACAAGTCGTGCTCCTGGGGGCCATTTTCAACCATCTAATTAAGGGTGATAAGACTTTCAGGAACTATCTTCTCATTGGAAAAAAAATTCGTATAGCGGAGTAAAATCTGAAGATTGATACTTGTTGTTAGGCAACTTCATTAAATGGAGAATAATATTAAATGGAGATATACAGAAGGGTAAGCCCCACTTTAACGGACGGTTTGCCCCACTTTTGCTTTCGAAGAATATTAAATGGAGATATGCAGAAGGGTAAGCCCATCCTCTACAACTTATGTGTTTGTTTATTTATTTTCATTGGTAGTGTTTGGAAAGCTAAATGTTCAGTTGATCCTGGTGTAAAAGTTGAACAACCTCCAGGGGATCAGACTCCGTCTCCACCAGAATCTGCGAAAAGCCCTTATCGATAGCAAGCTCTACACTTCGGCATTGGCCACCGAACAAAGACCAATGTGAGAAACAAAACCCGCCAACCATTCACCCTCACTGCCACGAATCAAGCCGCCTTAGCTTCACCCCCAGAACCAGACCGAGCAGCAGCAAGTTGCATGCATATTAGCCTACATGAGTAGTTGCTGTAATTGAGGTCAAGGAAAAACGGTTTGTTTTTCATTTCATTGCGAGTATTCTGACTTGTTCTATAGTAGGTCGAGTCGTCGAGACAGGGGATTGGCATGCAGGCAAGAAAATGCCATTTTAGTAAAACGTACAAATTTTGTGCACTCTTCTTTGCTTCTTTCTTCTGAACTCACAGTTCTACCTATCACTCAGCTGGTGGAATTCTCACATAAACTCAAAACTGATAGTCAAAACTAAAACTCTACAACTGTTTCTAAGTACCATTGCTCGAGTCATGGATTTAGGAATCCATCAAAATGAAAATATTTTCGTAGATTTGCTATTTCAAACATCGTGAACTGACGCTCTGCTCTGGTAAAGAACAACTTACCTCAGAATGGAAGATTCTTTAAAGTAATTGCGTTGCCATTTTCTTCAAAGTTTTAGGATTATTGATGGGACACTTGAAGAAAATAGATCACAAATAGAAGAAAAGTGTGGCAATACTAACTCTTGGCCAGGAAGATGCGCACAAATGCAACATATTCAACATTGATCAACCACTGGTGGTACCGGTAGATAGAGATCTTCCAATGCTATTGTGGAGAATGGCTTTGGCAATGAAGGCTGCTTTGCTATAAGTTCCAAAGAAAGTTGTCTCATGGTAGGCCGGCATAAGGGATTGGAATGCAAGCACGAAAATGCCATTCTGGTGATGGAGACCACACCTGCTGCAACATGTCCTGTAGGAAGAGGGATGCGTTGATCAAGCACATCCTTCAACAGTGTCTGCAGATCAATCGTTGAGGATGGTGTAGATGAGGAAGATGTTGGTGATCCTGAAAGAGCGGAGATGAGATTGCTCGGATGTTGTCCCATTATTACTTCCAGTGCTACCACTCCAAAGCTGTAGACATCACATTTTTCATCGACTTTCATTGTGTAAGCTAGTTCTGGAAACAAAAGTCCGGTTATCTATCAGTACCATCGAAATGTAGTTTTGCTTGGTTTTGTGAAACAAGACACGAAAAGAAGATGATCACTTAAATATGTGAAGAAATTACAATTACAATGACTTCACATTTATAAACTTCAAGCTCTGGTATTTAAGGCTTATCAAACATTTTTAGAGTCAAGACAAACTCAACGGCAAAACATTATTGGTGCTCAATTCATTTCCATCAGGGATAAGGTAGCAACAGAAAAGCACCAGCAATGAAAAGTAAGCATTAGAATTTCGGATTATTTATGCATTACACTCCGAATGAATCTGCTGCCAACCTTCTGGAAAATAAACCATGAAGCACACAACAGTTTTGCTACAAAATGGTAATATCTATTTATGCTGTTATGCTAATAGAAAAAAAAAGAGAATCATGGTATACCTGGAGCTACATATCCTATCGTACCGGCAAAGGAGCTCCAATTCGACGAGTCAGGCATCAGAAGCCTAGCTGTGCCAAAATCCGAGACACGGGCCTCGAATTGCAGATCCAGCAGAACATTATTGCTTGAAATGTCTCGATGAATGATCGGTGGAAAGCAATCATGGTGCAAGTAGGACAAGGCATTGACCATCCCTTGAACAATGTTTAGCCTTCTAGTCCATGTCAATTCCACTGCTTGATCATCATTCCTCAAATTAGTCCTCAAGCTTCCGTTCTCAATGAGTTCATAAACTAGAAAAGAGTTTTTTGCATGGGAACAAAATCCCAAAAGCTTGACAATATTCCGATGTCTAATAGTGGCCAATGTTTGAATCTCCCGTTCAAATGCTTTAGAATCAGCAAGAAACTCCATTTGTGAAGAGTGAAGTTTCTTGACGGCAACAACCTGTCCTGTTTCCATCATAGCTCTGTAGACTACTCCATATCCTCCTTCTCCAATGCAATATTTGTAATCAAAATCTTCAGTGGCCCTAATGACATCTTCGTATAGCATCCTCCCATCATGTCCTAATGTTGCAAACATATCTTGTCTTGTTATGACCTCGGGCATAGAGTTGCTTCTCCCAAGTCTTTGGTGGAGATGCCAGATGATTCTGATCACACCAGACAAAATAAGGAGGCCACAAAAAAGAGGGACAACGACTAAGATGATAACAGTTCTGTCTGCCTTTGATCCGGTTTCTTTGTCTATGCTACAGGACTTCAGTCCACTAACATTGCCACAAAGATCCAAATTGTTCCTGTATGCTTGGAATGGAGCTTCAAAAAAGGCTTTAAGATTAGGAATAGGGCCTTCCAGTTGATTATAGGATACATCCACTGATGTCAGGCTCACCAAACCCTCAAGTGCAGATGGGATTGGACCCTCAAGCATGTTGTGAGAGATGTTTAACATTTCCAAATTCTTCAACTGAGAGAATCCCACAGGTATTTCTCCTGTCAGTAAATTCTGACTAAGATCAAGATCTTGTAGAGAATTCAGATGGCCTATCTCGGCTGGAATCATATCCAAAAATCTGTTGCTGCTTAAGTTCAAAGAAGACAATTTCGAGCACCTCCCCAGCTGTTTCGGGATTGGTCCGCTAAGATTATTGGCTGCCAAATTAAGGCCTTCAAGATTGGACAACATCTGGATTTCTTTGGGAATGGCTCCAGACAAGAAATTGTTGTTTAGAGTGATTTTGTACAATAACTTCATATCCCATAGCTCCTTAGGAATATCTCCTTCCAAGTGATTTGAAGAGAAGTCTAGCAATTGCAGCTGAGGTGCTTTTCCAAGCTCAGGTGGTATAGCACCAGAGATGTTATTGTTTGAGATACTTAGGCTTGCCAAATTAAGACTGTCTCCCCATTTCGAAGACAACTTACCATAAAAATTATTGAAACTCAAATCAATGAAGTTCAAGCCTGGATAGAAGCCAAAACTTTCAGTAATATCTCCTGACAATTGGTTCCGTTCAAGCCTTACTCTAATCAAACTTGAACAGTTTCGCAAACTATACGGTATTGGACCAGAGAAATGATTGTTGTCTGCAGTAAAATGTTCAAGCAATCCTGTGGCACATAAATGTTGAGGAAGGTGTCCACTGAAGTTATTGATAGCCAAGTCCAATAGTGTTAGGTGGGTGAGATTGTTGATGGAACTGGGAAGGGGACCATTCAGTTTGTTATCAAACAAACCCAATTCAACAAGTGATGTAAGTTGTCCTACCTCAGGAGGGATGGTCCCGGAAAGATTATTAACTGATAGATATAATGAGGTGAGGCTTGTCAAATTCCAAATGAAGGTAGGAATTGGCCCTGACAAGTGATTTGAGGAAAGCTGAAGAACCGATAGATTTGTCAGGTTTCGGAAAGAGGAAGGAATTGCACCAACTAGATCATTTTGCCAAAAACTAAGCTTAGTGAGAGATGTCAATGAGCCAATTTCTGAAGGTATAGGACCAGAGAGTTTGCTACCCCCAAGCTGAAGAACTGATAAATTTCTCAAGTTCCCAACGGAAGCCGGAATCGGACCAACTAGATTATTACCGGACATGTCAAGCTGGTTGAGAGATGTCAATGATCCAATTTCTGAAGGTATGGATCCAGAGAGTTTATTACCAGAAAGATACAGAACTGATAATTTTATCAAGCTTCCAATAGAAGCAGGAACACTACCAACTAGATTATTACTGGATAAGTCAAGCTGGTAGAGAGATGTCAATGATCCAATTTCTTGAGGTATAGAACCAGAGACTTGGTTACCCCAAAGATATAGAATAGATAAGTTTCTCAAGTTCTCAAAAGAAGAAGGGATTGTTCCTGTCAAAAGGTTATCTTGCAAGTAAATTTTTTGGAGAGGTTTCAATAATCCAACTGATGGAGGTATAGCACCAGAGAGTTGATTGTGAGAAAGTGCAAGATATGTCAATTTTTCCAGACTACCAATAGTAGCTGGGATTTCACCTGTTAAACTATTGTAAGAGAGGTCCAGTACCTCTAGGAAGTGAAGTAGTCCAACTTCTGAAGGTATGGAACTAGAAAGTTGGTTCCCCCAAAGATTGAGAACAGATAGGTTTGTCAAGCTACCTATCTCAGCAGGAATTTTTCCAGTAAAACCATTACTAGACAAGTCTAGTATTTTAATTTTGGAAAGCACACTTATTCCAGATGGAATGGATCCATGGAAGAAATTGTTCCACAATGTAAGATTGACAATGTTGGAGAACAATGAGAAATTGAGTCCGTTTAATGTACCTCTCAATCCAAAACTTGGAAGACTAATATTGGTGATGCTTCCGAGTAGTCACAAGATATCCCAACAAAACTACAAGAGTTGTTACCAACCCACGAGGAGAGGACAGATTGGCTTTGGTTGTCAAGAGTTGCTTTCCATTCTAAAAGACCCTCAGCTACCATCATCACTTTGCCAGCTTCATCTTTGGTGGTAGCAAACACAGTTTCATTAGTCCAAGTGTAAGCAGAAGGCAGGAAAGAAGAAGATATCAGAAGTAACAACGACATTGAGACTAGCATTGGAAATGGTTTCAATGGAAAGGATGCCATGTTACTTGGTCAATATGGTTGATTCAAGGTGTGGTACATGGTTAGGTCAAATGAAGACTTATATAGCATTAAGTGTTATTTATGGTTGGCTTTGGTTACAAAAATGTACACGATTATATATCTAGTCTAATTCTGTCTTGTCACGTCCCCATTACCAAACCCTACCTCAAAGACTAATTGTATTGTATGCAAGGTAGATGAAGTTCTCATTAATATTTGCGAAGCTGGCCACTCAATTTGTTGTTAACTGCAATACTATTAGATTGGCGACATTGTTCATCTGAATGGGAAGGGGATAGCGTAGTTGGTTGACGAGCAAAAACAATTAATTTGACAAATGATTTAAATTGTCCCATTCTTTCCCAGGAGGGATGGTCCCATAGATTTGACTAGGTGAGCCTCGTCAAAATTCCATATAGAGCTAGGCAAGTGATTCAAAGAGAGTGCACGGATTGATTGATTTGCCAAGTTTCAATGGCAGCCACCATGAGGTGGTGGCTAGGTGGGTTGTTGTAAGCATTTTAATTATTTATCTATAAAATTTAGGTTTGATCAATATTTCTAATCAAAATTATATATCTCTAGTAATAGTAATGACTGTTGAGTTCACTAATAATCTCGATACAAAATTGGTAATTATGACACCATTTATCCTCTTTCTCCTATACAAGGAAAAAAAAAAAAAGAATTGTCTTGCTCTAACAATAGTATTTTTTGTAGCTAATATGAGATTGGTCCAACTAATAAATAATTTGGTTCCACTTAAGTTTCTGTATGCAAAAGCACCTCATACCTTATTTTTAGTATAAATGAAGCCCATCAAGGACCCAATTCCTATGGGGATGGATCCTCTGAGTAGATTTCCGCACGGTAAAAATGGATTTCAACCAGCATCGATCGGATTTGATTTCATTTTCAACTTCAATTGATTTCATCGATTGACTATTTCATTTCTCTATTCAACTTCAATTGATTTCATCGATTGACTATTTTTTATTGATTTCATCGGTAAAAAATATCTGAAGTCATGTCAAAAAGTGTAACACAAAAGTCAAAGAAAAGAAAGTCAAATTGACAAAGCCGATTAGAAAGACAAAGGTGCAACCTGATTGATGTTCTTTTTTTTCACTAAAATAAAAATAATAAAGTTTAAATTAATACAAGGAGGTCTAATGTTCAAACGTGGATCCGGGGATTGGGCTTTAGGGTTGAAGTTAGGTTTGTAATATATATATAAAAAATGCTGCATATTCATCCCCATACACATAAACATTACTTAAATATTTACCAAAGCAGATACCACTGCACTAAGTCATGTTTGAAAAATAATGACGTGGTAGATGTTATTGGTGTTTTAAAGTAAGTATAATTTTGGAAACAAAAAAAGAGAGAGAAAAGAATCTATAATTAGTTTGAAAATGTAATTTTTTTTTTTTTAGAAAAGGAGCATTCTTCATTCTTATAAACAGATCTAAGCTGAAGATCTAATATAGCAAAAACATAAGAAAAATTCAACAAAATAATTCTTCTTAATCTACTACATAAAAATACACAACGTGATTTATCTCCTTCAATAGAGGATTTACAAAGGCACACCACTCGCGACTCTACTCTCGCGAACATCAGATCCAGTTCCAGTAGGGTCCGTGCAGCAACCACCATGCCAGCAGATAAATTTGAGACATACATGTGGGGGAAAATATCCCTTTGTTGGTAAATTTCTGTAGCAAATCAGAGCCGTCTCGGATAAATTCGGGGCCCGGAGCGAGAATAAAAATAGGGGCCCCTTATTACAAGATAAAGAACACATATCGGGGTTTGTTATGAGTGATACGAATCAAGCCCATCACTGTAAAGTATGCAGAGCTTGAATATGGAGGTTATATTTGACGTGAGGGGTTTGATATCTTCTTCTCCATCATCTGAAAGTGCAAGCAATATAAAAAGGTGAGTAATAAATTTGGGAAAACAAAAAAGGAAGAAAGAGATAGATATCTTATGTCTCCATCATCATAAATAAATTTGGGAAAATAAAAAAAGAAGAAAGAGATAGACTTTATTTGCAGGAATAAATATAGCCTTGTATAGAAAATATAAAAAGAAACTAAACTTTTTTTAATTGAAAGCATCAGCATGTGACGTGGGGCCCCATGAAAAGGGGGGCCCTGAACTTGTGCTCACCTAGCTCCCCCTATTAGACGGCTCTGTAGCAGATATAGAATCGTTCTTCAAATCGAATCTTACTCCATGAACTTTGGCTCCCAAAGACTTATTTGAAACACCAAAAAAGGCGAGAAAACTCCAGAAGGAGAGAAAACAATTCATAAAAAGTGAGACAAAACCCACAAAAGGGAGCTCACCGCTGAAAGAAAATCGGCGGCAGCCCCAAATTGTAGAGAAAATTAAATACCCTCCAAATCTATGATTAGATTATAAAGTTGACGATGTAATCTGCAGTAAACTATTAACATACTTACGCTTACATACTGTCATCTATGCCATTATCACAAAACCATTGTGTGAGTTTAGGTAATGCCAAATACTAAATAAAGCGCATACACAGATTTTGGCGTTGGAGGAGAGAACTAACACTAAACTAATTAAAACACTAATTAAAGCCCATGATATGACCTACACCGCCAAGTTCTACCGGCTTCTGTTGTGCCGCCGGCATCCGTCACCTAAAGCCACCACCACAAGTTTTACACTCTCACAATATATCCGCCCAGACCTGGAATCCCGAGCCCATGGAAGGGCCCTTTGGAAACGGATACGTGCCGAAAAGTACATATCGAATATAGCGGGGCCTAAGCCCAACTTAGATTGGGCTCGCCTCGTACACGGGAGGGTGAAATTCAACGAAGTTATATCCTTGGGCTTCTGGCTGAAGGGTTCGATTTGACCCGAGGCCCATCTACCATCGCCAGCACTAATCTCAGCACAATTCTCTGGTAGTCGATTCCCATCCTGCGGTGAGGGTTGAAGGCTCGGATCTGGCCCGTCCACGTGGCGGTGTTGCCGCAGCAGCCGGAGGTGGCATTGAGGTTGATGGTCACTGACACGCCCGTGACGGTAAAGGAAGAGATGTCTTAAGAGTAGGTGCTAATGTAGAGAATCGTAGAGACTATAAAGCCTAAAAGTAGTAAGGCAGCTGCTACCATACCAGTGACCTCTACATTACAAGTTTTGTGTCTTGGAGTAGACATTGTAGTGGATATTGTGGAAGAACGGGAGATAGCTATTATTAAACTTAAAAGAAAAAAAAGACTAGGGTTTTTGTGTTGACAAGAGGAAGACTTGGTTGGGTATATATTTATACATGTATTGCAAGTAAACTTAGAAACGGGTAGGGTTTTTATGATGACAAAAGAGAGACTTTATTGGCTATATATTTGTACATGTATCCTACCAAAGAACTAATTCTAAGTTCATGTAATATTGTTGGTCTTTGTGTCGATTGCTCTCCTTTGCTTCACCTAACAGATGGAGGATCGATGGTGAGTAAGTGAAAAAACGAAAAAGTGGAAATCGAATCAAATAAAACCCAAGAGACAAAAGACATGAGAAAGAGGGGAAATAAATAATAATTGAGAGGAGGAGGAGGAGGAGGATTGACCGATCCGATTGAAGGCTTGGAGCCAAGCGTTAACATCAACCTTGTTCAACCGCCGCACCATATCCAACATTCACAGACCACAACCGTGGATACTGAAATTTGTATTTCTGGTCTTTGTTCAATTACAATATACAAAGACCGAAAAACGCAAATTTCAGTGTCCACGGTTTGTGGTAGAAATTATGAGCATATCAAGACTCACAACAAAAAGAATGAAGGCCATGTTTCAAGCTCTAGTGTTTCTTCTTAAATTGGAAAGCATGATTTGAGTGGTTGCTGCTCCTTCCACGTATATGTAATGTGAAAGGAGAAGTAACTTATGTTGGTTTTAGACTTAGTGATTTTCAGCCATTTATTATCGCCTATTTTCATGATGATACCAAATCATCCGAATTCTGTGAAAGGAGGTTAGTTAGACATCTAAATCATATGAAAGATTTGTTGTAATCTCTTATGTTTAGGAGAGAAACAACNAACATTCACAGACCACAACCGTGGATACTGAAATTTGTATTTCTGGTCTTTGTTCAATTACAATATACAAAGACCGAAAAACGCAAATTTCAGTGTCCACGGTTTGTGGTAGAAATTATGAGCATAGCAAGACTCACAACAAAAAGAATGAAGGCCATGTTTCAAGCTCTAGTGTTTCTTCTTAAATTGGAAAGCATGATTTGAGTGGTTGCTGCTCCTTCCACGTATATGTAATGTGAAAGGAGAAGTAACTTATGTTGGTTTTAGACTTAGTGATTTTCAGCCATTTATTATCGCCTATTTTCATGATGATACCAAATCATCCGAATTCTGTGAAAGGAGGTTAGTTAGACATCTAAATCATATGAAAGATTTGTTGTAATCTCTTATGTTTAGGAGAGAAACAACAAAAGCCTGAAAACTATAATGCACTAGTACAATTTAGCATAAAAAAATAATTGTAGCGTATTACGAATAATAATTTCAATTATCTATTGTGTTTAATAGTAAAAACCGTTCTGCAAAAATATTTTCCTACAATCTATGGTTTTATCCATCAGTGTTGAAAGTTTATCACACTTTTTTATGATTTGTAGGTTGGTTGCAGTTAGACAATAAAAAAGAGACATATTATATAAAAAAAAAGACATATTTAAAGTTAGACAATTTAGACATTTTGCTTAAGATGGGGTGCGATTAATGTTAAGAGAATTAAATTTTATTATCTTTAGACTTAGTGATTTTGTGCATATCCAAATTGCATGGAAAGTTGATAACACATCCAAATTGTATGAAAAAAAAGTTAGTTGTAACGTATTATTTTTAGAAAGGAAAGAATAAAAGCGTGACAATAACAATATAAAAGTTGGCCCCCTAACTATCCCTGCTTAACTTTCTGATGTATATGATTAATACACACATTTGGGGCCTTTAATATGTTTTGTTTTGGGCTTGGTTTTATTATTTTATTTTAATTTATTTAATTTTTTATTTATTTTAATAAAGATAATCCTTTCTCCTAGTTTTGTTGTTTTCAGGTATAATTTGATAGATGAAGATAGATTCTGGAGATAAGGATAGCTTCTGGAAGATATGGATAAGCTGCTCAATTATCCTGGATGGAAATAGAGATAAATATGGAGAATTATCCTCATGTGTGACCTGTCTGTGCAGAGAGATTTCAGCTATGCAGAGATTCAAACTCCCATTATCCAGGATTTATCTTTCAAGATAATTGGAGGATATTTATTGAATTTGAACTAGGATTATTTTATTGGCTTTTATCTATGTAATTTAAATCCAAATGGATTATATTTGAATTTAGATAGACTAGATCCTAGATTTGAATTGAAATGAGAGATATCCTACCACCCTTTCCTGGAGCCTATAAACAGCAAGGCATTCTGGGAAGCAAGGTCACACTTCACACTCTCTCATTCTTCCATTCTCTCTCAAATTCAAGAGGAGTTCTTCATCAGTTCTTCAATGAAGAGGAAGGAAATTCAGCTTAGGAGCTTAGTTCAAGTTTGTCTTCAAGTTTGATTCTTGTAACTACTTGTTCAATGCCTGCAATGAAATTCATGAGTATTTTCTTCTCTCTTGCTATGTTGAGCTAAATTTTTAAAGTCTAGAAATTAGGGGAGGTAGCTTGTCTATTCTATGAGGCATATGTTTTAATAAATTGCTTATAATTTCTGAAAATTCTATTGTTCATTGATTCAATCCTAGGGCACTTAATTATGCTATTTAACTGGCCATTAGATAGTATAAATTCTAGGTAGAAGATTGTTAAGTGACAACGTCAATTGACTACTGGAATTGCATAGGTTGAATACTAGAAACTTGCCTTGAGGAAGGATGACCTTCTAGTGAAGTGCTTAGGTTGACTGTAGTTTAATGCCTTAGTTATTTCTTCGCTAGTGAACACGAAGTTGAGAAAGCTAAGTAGGGTTTAAGTCTCGCCACGAGAGTGGGTTATTTATTCTGCATTATTCAACTCTTCTTTCAATGAACTTAGGAAATTCAGGAGCAAGGTCAATTTATAGTTGCATAGTCTGCTTATGCATGCTAGCTGCATGATCTATCTGTGCATGGTTTTAAAGTGAAGCATCAAGAATAGGCAAGTGAGCCCCCGAAGTCCTAGACATCTTTCGAATATTGAGAATCCAACTTTTATTATTTCAGTTATTTGTTTTCTACTTAAATCCAATCTTATTTACCTAGACGATCACGAATTATTAAGCGATTAGTACTTAACCTGGTCCCAGAGGACGACCTTAATTGCTACAACTATCTGTGCACTTGCAGAATAGCGTTCAAGTTTTTGGCGCCGTTGCCGGGGACCGACGTTAATATTAATTGCCTTAGTAATTAGGTCGATCTAGGCCTGTTACTATTTACGTTTTTCTTCTGTTTCTTTTCCACAAGGCTCTAGCAGGTGTATGATCAGGACAAGAAGTAAGGGACCACCTTTACCACTTGATCCTGAAATTGAGAAGACATGCAAGCTTCTCCAAAAACTACGCCTAGAGAAGAGAGCTGAAGAAGAAGAAACAGACTCATCAGAAGAAGATATGTGAGACAACACTATGAGGAACAATAACCTACCTCCTCGTGATGGGGGCGACGAAATTCCACCTGGAGGAAGGGTAGATGGGCAAGTTGATCGTCCTGTCAATGCAGCAAATCAGAGGCCGCAACTGCGAGACTTTATCATCCCAAGGCCTGAGATCTTGCAACCAAGTATTGTTCGCCCAACTATTCAAGAAAACAACTTTGAACTCAAGCCTTCACTGATCGGTATGGTGCAAGGATCGCAGTTTAGCGGATCAGCCTTGGATGATCCCAACATACATCTTCAAAGTTTCTTGAAAATTTGTGATACTTTGAAGATAAATGGAGTGACCACTGATGCCATCCGCCTCCGCTTATTTCCATTCTCTCTTTGGGATAAAGCAAAGGCATGGCTAAATTCTTTTCCAGCTGGAACTTTTCAAACATGGGACGCCTTGTCACAAGCCTTCCTATCAAAATTCTTCCCACCAAGCAAAGCAATCAAACTCAGAAACGAGATTTTAACCTTTGCTCAGAAGGATGGTGAATCTCTATATGATGGATGGGAACGGTACAAAGACTTGCTCCGAAGGTGCCCACATCTTGGTCTGCCAGATTGGATGGTGCTAGAAACATTCTATGCCAATATAAGTGAGTCAATTAGGGGAACTATAGATGCTGCAGCAGGAGGAGCAATAATGACAATGCCAATCGAAGAAGCCTTCGAGATTTTAGACCGAATGTCGGCTAACACTTTCCAATGGCCAGTTGAAAGACTGCCCTTGAAGAAGGCCGTTGGAGTTTTGGAGCTAGAGGCTGTAAATTTGTTGCACTCAAAGGTGGATTATCTTTTGCACAGCTTGGGAGGAAAGGCAACCCAAAGACCGTGTGAAAATTGTGGGGCTGCTCATGCAAACTCTGCTTGCCCCAACTAGAGTGAAAGTACTTGGGGTGGTCAGCAAGGCAGTAGTAGAGGACCTCCAAGTGTTCCTTAAAGAAGACCTAATCCTCAGCCTCAACAATCAACTCCACAGCCACAAAGAAATGACATGCAATCATTTATGTATGCATTTATGGAAAGTCATCGCCAACAGATGGAAAATCAGCACCAACAGATGGACGCTCAGCGTCTACAATTGGAGTTCCAGCAAAGACAAACAGAGCTAATAGCTAATCTAACCTCTGAGATTAGCCGACTGAAGATGCAACTGGCTGGGAGCAAGAACAAGTTGCCTGGGCATAGTGAAGTAAATCCTAAAGAGCAATGTTGTGCAATAAGACTGCGCAGTGGGAATCAGTATGAGATGATTGCACCAACTAAGCATAAGAAGTCTGTGCAAGAAGATAAAAAGGAGCAACACAGCCAGACTGAGCAAGAGAAGGACTCTAAAGAAGCACAACCAAAGGAAGAAGAAGAGGTGGAGCCATATGTTCCCCCTATTCCCTTTCCTGGAAGATTGAAGAAAGCCAAACATGATCAACAATTTGGCAAATTCTTAGAGGTGCTTAAGAAGTTGTATGTGAATATTCCATTCACAAAAGTCCCTTCTGAAATGCCTGCTAATGCCAAATTCTTGAAAGAGATCTTGTCAAGGGAGAGAAGTCTAGACGAGATCGGAACTATAGCATTAACTGAGGAATGTTGTGCTATTATCCAAAATAAGCACATTCCAAAGTTAGTAGATCCTGGGAGTTTCTCAATCCCTTGTAACATCGGCAAGATTTGCATCAAAAGGGCGTTGTGCGATTTGGGAGCAAGTGTTAGTGTCATTCCGCTATCCATAGTTAAGAAGCTGAATATGGGGGACATAAAGTCAACTTCGATCTCACTGCAGCTGGCAGATCATTCGATCAAACGTCCTGTTGGTATCCTTGAAGATGTCCCTGTGCAAGTTGGAAAGTTCTTCATCCCGGTGGACTTTGTTGTCCTCGATGTGAAAGAGGATACTAAAACGCAAATTATTTTGGGACGTCCATTTTTGGCAACTGCAGGAGCAATAATTGATGTTCAAAATGGGAAGTTAACCTTCAAGATTGGATCTGAAACAGTCAGCTTTGATGTTTTACAAGCAGAGAAAAACGACTTTTCAGGTCATTCGTGCTATTGTCTTGAAGTGATTGACAAAGCACGAAAACAATCTTCTTCGCAGAAAGACCCTATGGATCCCATTTTGGCATGCACAGCCAGTAGTAGAACCACAAAGGATCGAAATGCTGTAGAAGTTGCTTGTGCCCTTCAATTGGAAGTCTTATCTCCTACCACAAGAGGCAAAGGGAAGAATTTTAAAGCTTCAAAATCTATGCAAAATCTGCAGCCTCTCCTTGATCCACACTAGGATGGTGAGTGTGGGGTCCAGCTACAAGACGTAAAAGAGGCGTTGTGTGGGAGGCAACCCATATTTCCTGTTTGCATGTTCTACATGCAAATTGAAGGCAATAACGATGGTATTTCTGCTGGAGTTTGCAGTACACATTCAGACTATGTAGGCACAAACAGGTTCTTCGTATCTTATTTTATGCTTTCATTTCGTAGATTCTTGGTCAGTGAGGACACTGTCCAAAATAAGTTTGGGGGTGCATCTTCATCCTCATTTCCTCATTTTAATTTTTCGTTTTACTTTTTCATTTTTATTTTCTTTTATTGCAAATAATTTAGGCCCTAACTTTAGTTTATGGCTTTTACTTTCTCACTTCTTGAATTTTGTTGACAATTGGAATATTGATGTATCAGGATATACCACTTTTACTTCAAAATTTAATTGTGCCAACTTGATATATTCCTCTTTCTTTGCCTTAATCATGTTGGGACCAAATTTAGTAAGGCATAGCCATAGGCTTAGTTCTGTGTACAACACCTTTGCTTTTCTAACTCTTTGACGCTATCTCTTAATCTTAGAACAGAATCACTGGACCTATCGAGACGAAATTTGGCATAGGACACTTGATGAACGGACATGATAAAGGCATTTTATTCTTTCACCAAATTCTTTTTCTGTAAACACGACCTTTTGTTTTATTCTTCCATTGTCACCACCTTTTGGGCTTTTTCACGATAGCCCATATTTCTTTCATACCCTCACAACTACCTTATGCCCATTGAGTCCATGGCTATCGTTTGTTTTTCTTTTTAAACTAACCCTTTTCTTGTCACTTGTGGAAATTCAACTTCTTGTTCAGTCATGTTTTGAAGGAATTCTGGCGATAGGCTCACAACATGCTTACCACAATGCGTTTGTATGATTATCTGTCGATTGTGCTCTAAGATGGAATAAGAAGGTAGAGGAAGTAGGGAAATTTTTGCTGAAAAAAAAAAGAAGAGAAAACTAACAACCACCCATAAAAGGTGTTTTCGGAAAAAAAAAAAAAAAGCAAAATCATGCCAAGACTTCAGCACAACCTCCCTATGCCTCCAAACCCAGTTATCAGAGCACAACCTCCTTATGCAGTTTGAGCCAATCCAAGAAGGAAGAAAATCTATTTTTTTTACTGACATGATGAATTTTCTTAAGTGACATTTTTGTATATTTTTTATTCTCTTTTTCCTTTTAGCCCTAACTTAGCTCCATTACAACCATGCGCAAGCCCTTTTGATCTAATTTAAAAGTGTCTTATTTATTAGTGGAGATTGGAAAAGTGATTCTGCTTATGAGATTTGATTTTTCTTTTAGGCGTCAAAATCCAAAAAGTATCAGGTGTTAGTAGGCAGAATTTGATCTATCTGGTTATGCTTTGTTTTATTTGGGACTAACATGTTTTTGGTATTTGAATTGAGGAATAGGTTAGGTTGGCACCCTTTTTTACAAACTTATGCGGCGATCCTGTGCATTACTATTTTCGTTTTCAGCTAAATTGAGAAGTGTGGTTTTTCACCCTTGTCCTTAATTTTCGATGATTTTGCTTAGGGACAAGCAAAAATTCAAGTTTCGGGGTGTTGATGTGTATGATTAATACACACTTTTTTGGGCCTTTAATATGTTTTTTTTTGGGCTTGGTTTTATTATTTTGTTTTAATTTATTTATTTATTTATTTATTTATTTTAATAAAGATAATCCTTTCTCCTAGTTTTGTTGTTTTCAGGTATAATTTGATAGATGGAGATAGATTCTAGAGATTAGGATAGCTTCTGGAAGATATGGATAAGCTGCTCAATTATCCTGGATGGAAACGGAGATAAATATGGAGAATTATCCTCATGTGCACGACCTGCCTGTGCGGAGCGATTTCAGCTATGCAGAGATTCAAACTCCCATTATCCAAGATTTATCTTTCAAGATAATTGGAGGATATTTATTGAATTTGAACTAGGATTATTTTATTGGCATTTATCTATGTAATTTAAATCCAAATGGATTATATTTGAATTTAGATAGACTAGATCCTAGATTTGAATTGAAATGAGAGATATCCTACCACCCTTTCCTGGAGCCTATAAATAGCAAGGCATTCTGGGAAGCAAGGTCACACTTCACACTCTCTCATTCTCTCATTCTTCCATTCTCTCTCAAATTCAAGAGGAGTTCTTCATCAGTTCTTCAAGGAAGAAAAAGGAAATTCAGCTTAGGAGCTTAGTTCAAGTTTGTCTTCAAGTTTGATTCTTGTAACTACTTGTTCAATGCTTGCAATGAAATTCATGAGTATTTTCTTCTCTCTTGCTATGTTGAGCTAAATCTTTAAAGTTTAGGAATTAGGGGAGGTAGCTTGTCTTTTCTATAAGGCATATGTTTTAATAAATTGCTTCTAATTCCTGAATATTCTATTGTTCATTGATTCAATCCTAGGGCACTTAACTATGCTATTTGACTGGCCATTAGATAGTATAATTTCTACGTAGAAGATTGTTTTTTTGATGCTATAGGTAGAAGATTGTTAAGTGACAACATCAACTGACTATTGGAATTGCATAGGTTGAACACTAGAAACTTGCCTTGAGGAAGAATGACCTTCTAGTGAAGAATATTTGCTTAGGTTGACTGTGGTTTAATGCCTTAGTTATTTCTTCGCTAGTGAACACGAAGTTGAGATAGCTAAGTAGGGTTTAAGTCTCGCCACGAGAGTGGGTTATTTATTCTGCATTATTCAACTCATCTTTCAATGAACTTAGGAAATTCAGGAGCAAGGTCGATTTATAGTTACATAGTCTGCTTATGCATGCTAGCTGCATGATCTATCTGTGCATGGTTTTAAAGTGAAGCATCAAGAATAGGCAAGTGAGCCCCCGAAGTCCTAGACATCTTTCGAATATTGAGAATCCAACTTTTATTATTTCAGTTATTTGTTTTCTACTCAAATCCAATCTTATTTACCTAGACGATCACGAATTATTAAGCGATTAGTACTTAGCCTGGTCCCAGAGGACGACCTTGATTGCTACAACTGTCTGTGCACTTGCAGAATAACGTTCACTTTCTCACTGTCTTTATCTTGTGGTGGTTTTGCAAAAGAGATGGCAGCATGGCCTTAATCCCAGCAGATAACAATAATAAAAAAAAAAAAGAATTGTGTTGGTTAATAAACTGCCAAAATTCAATAAATAACACCTGAAAAAAACAAGAAATGTGGGTCTAATAAACAGCCAAAATTTTGCAAATGGATTCGACAAGTTCGTGAAACAAGAAGTAGTGTTAGTTCTATCTCATTAATCGATATTGTTGATATGTCCACTCTCTAATTTCAACCCCTCCATGCCCGCTTCCCTCCCCCAAGATGAACTCAATGTTGAAGAGAGGAAGCCGTTCGGATTGCTTGCAATTCTCGTAAGAATAGTAATACTTGTATACTGCTTACACAGGCCATATTAGTTTTGCTATTATGTACTCATGATTTCTTGAAATAGGCCATATTAGTTTCGCAATTATGTACTCATGATTTCTTGAAATATGCATGCTTCATGTTTTACTGTTCCGAAAGGGTGGAAATATTTGGCTTGGTTGAGGAGTGTTCACTTGGATCCCGAAATTTATCCAAATCCCTATGATCCTTCCAGATGTGACGTATGTGGATTTTGCATTGGTTCATTTTCTTTCTTCCCATTTATCTTCAGTTCCACCCACATCTTTATCTTCATATAATAATAACTTGAAATCTTGCATCTAACCAGCGAAGATAAAAAGTTCTTACTTTGTAAATGTAGTAGATTTTTTTTGGTATGTAAATGTTGACGAGTTAAAGATTATTTTTCTCCAACTTAATTTGTTTCTCCTTGTAGAGGTAAAAAACATTTGGGCTTCCGTCCACTCTTTCCTTATGTGGCAGTTAAGTATGTATGTGGAAAATGATTGATATCAAAGAAAATAATAAAAAAGTAACAAAATTTAAAGTAGTAAATTAGTGACAATTAATAATATAAATGGTCAATGAAACGACAATTAATTACAATTAATGATAACTAGTTAATAAAAATGACAATAAATTACAATTAATGGTAATTAGCTAAAAAATGATAATTAATTACAATCAATGATAATTAGCAAAAAAATGAATTAATTACAATTAATGAAAATTAATCAATACAATTGCACTAACCTCGTTGCTCCTTCCTTCTCCCCAAATTGAAACTCTGCCAAAATCTCACCACCACCACCAATCCTCCTTCACTCGATTCCTCTTCCTCCCAAACCTCTGCCTTCGCCGCTCCCTCCTCTCCCATTACCTCACCGCCACGCCCTTGCCGAGTCCTTACACTCTAGCCTTGCCCTCTTTGAGCCCAACTCTTCCTTCTTCGACGCCTTCTCCACCCTCCTCCGCCAAGCCTCCGTCCTGGACTCCAAGATTGCTTCCGGCGAAGACCTCGGCCCCCTCACCACTGTCACCGGCAGCCTACATCTGTGGCGTTGCTGGACTCAATCTCGTGTTTAGATGCCCTTGGAATCTTCCTCGTGGTTGTCCTTTGACCCGACGTCTTGGCTTGGGTATTGATGGGCAGAGGAGCAGCGGATGAAGAAGGCATAGGTGGCTCCGGTTGGTGGCACAACAGCAAATCATGGAGGCTATTGTTGCGGGGTCTGTGATGGCGGTGGCAGCGCATGTGCATCAGTGAGGTGGGTAAGATAAACCATGGTGGTTGATGCTCTGAAGGTGATTTGGTAGGAGATGATGGCTAGGGTTCTTGGTTAATTTGGGATTTTTTTTTGTGTTTTGAAACATCCACCGGTTCCATTTTCAGGTTAACCCTTTTTCTTTTTTTTTTTAATTTAACAATAATTAGCTATGTTTTATGAAAAATTATGCTTTCTTTTTTATGTCGTGGAAGCTTATGATGATGTGGACGAAGAAAAGTCAAACATAACGGAAAAATGGATGGAAAATCAGACGGGGACTCGTTTGGTGTTACTTTAAAATGTCATAGGACTTGAATGAGTCGTTTTTTGATTTTAGGACTCAAATGAATTTTCGAGATATGCTATAGGACTCGCGGTGCAATTATCCCCGGCCGGGGGTGTTGAGATTGATCACAGACATGTTCGTAACTTCAAAGGACGAGATGTCGTACGACGAGGTCCAAATTTTGACAAATGCAAGGACTGTCATGAATGAAAAGAAATGAAAATGGGGCAGAGCTAAACCGAGCTCATCTCTGCAAGTCGTCTCCTTCCCCATCCCTCCATTTTTCTCTTCACCAAAAACTACTCATTAATAAGTTATTTTCAACACGTTATCAGCACGAAGCCGCCTCTACCCGAGCTTCGATTCGCAGTGAAGTGAAGAAAAAGAATGACAAAGATGAAGAAAAAGAAAGAACAAAAAAAAAAAACCCCGTCACCTTTCACCTATGGTTACTGTTCACGCGGTAGAGTTCCCCGCCGCCTCTCGCGACACCGCCACCACCGGCGTGTCCTCCTCACCGTCGTCGACCGGATGAAACCACCCCCGACCGCATCCGGCGCTCGACGCGCCGACAGAGGCCAACGACCCGCCGACGACACCCACTAACCCGCGGGGCTCGACGGATCTACCTCACGCCATGAGCTGCCACGCCTCCTCCTGTCACCAGTGCCGTCGCCGCCGTCTCCTGCCGCATGCCTCGTCACCCTCTCCGCCCGCCTTGCGCCGCCACCTGCAACCTGACTTGCGGGATGAATTCGACCCGGGCGGATCGCGGTTGGGTCGTGTGCTTGCTCGCACCGCCGCCTGCTGCAGACCGACACCGCCTCCTCCCTCGCGCTCTGCAGCCGACGCACCTCTTTGCTACCTTGCCGTCCTCGCGCGCCGCCTCTCGCCTGCCACCTAGCCGCCGTCGCCGCCTGCAACCCGAGGTGAGCAGAACGTCGGGTCGAGGCTGACCTGGATGTGGCAGCTGGGTCGGGTTTTGACCCAGTTTTCGTGGGCTGACATTGGACCTGGGCTGATGGGCTTTGGGCACGGGCCTGGGCGCAGGCTTGTTCACGCGGGCCTGGGCTCTGCCTTGGCCTGGGCTCAGCCTTGGCACCTGGGCTTGGTTTTGGGCTTGCCTTGGGCCCAGTCCGGATTTAAATAAAAAAAATCTGAAAAAAATATATATATACATAATATATATATACATTATGATCATTATTTGGGAAAAGAACAATTGGGAAAACAAAATTAAAAAAAGGATATATATACTGGAATAATAACCGGATACTAGTATGATATATTATATATATTATATATATTATTGCTGAAAGATTTATCGAGTAAGCATATTTTATTTTACGATTGGGCTATTAAAAGGTCCATAGTATTTAATTTTCTTGTCTTTCATTTTATTTATGATTGGGCTCGTACAAGGCCCATCGATTTTAATTTTCTGTCATTTATTTTTTTGTGGGGAAATTAATAAAAGGCCCCTGATTATTTATTTTAATTAAGTTTTATTTATGTTACTTGAATGGGCGGCCCTCATAATTTTTGGAAGAAATTTGAATATGGGCATTAAATGTTGAAATGCATAATAGTCTCGAAGACTAAATGAAAGAGTCCGGCAGACTTAATAAAAGAAAAATACAGCAAAGACCTGAAGACTTACTGCCAAAAGGCCCATTGCATTTAATTTTTAGTCATTTATTTTAATTGGCTCATTTATGTAAGGCCCATTACTTTTAATTTTTCGGTTATTTAATTCTTCATTGGGCTAATTAACGAAAGGCCCATGTTTATTTCTTTCATTTCAGTCTTTAATTTTATTTAAATTATGTTATTCAAAACCCTTATAATTTCCAAAAGAAATTTATTATGGGTATCAAATGCGGACAGGAATTTACATGATAATAGTCTGGGAGACTAACTATAAGAGTCCAGCAAACTCAATAAAAGAAAATACAACGAAGACTGGAAGTCTTACCGTTCAAAAGATCCTGAAGATCCTTCAAAGGAAAATCGAAAATAAACACTATTACCACCAGAAGATAGAAATTATATGACCACCAAAAGGTGGATATTATACTTGCTTACCCTGTAGGAGCAATTCATTTTATATTCAATTTATTTTTATGTTCAGTTTAAATTATTACTCATTGCAATTTATTTTATTTACTTTTCAATACTTTATAATTGTTTCTAGAATAATGCCTCAAGCATTAGTCTCGAAGACAATGCAAAATTGACATCTACAGGGGGAGAATTATATGTGTGGATGTCAATATAACATATTATGACATCTCGAAATGAGAAAAAGATTAACACGCTCCAGAAGAGCATAAATCCGAATATGTTCCTGAAGAACGCATGTTTTAAATATGATCTAGAAGATCGTATATTTACGCTCTGGAAGAGCATATACTCTTGAAGAGTACAGACACCCCTAGTGAAAAAATGAATTACTATGGATCCCGATGAATTGACTCTGATCTATTCCCTGAAGCGAATAAAACAGTATAATTATTTGTGCCTGTGGGCGTACATGAGATAATAAATGGAAAAGGCTCAAAGCAAATATGCATATTATTATTTCATTAGGGATCATTACTTGAGAACATCCACATAAAGGAATTGTTCTCATACATAAAGCTGAATGAAATTATTTAACGGTTGGGTACAACATTGACCCTGAAACTCTGAGCCTCACCATTAATGTTGACCCTAACACTGTCGTTCCAGGAGAACCACATACCACCCATGTTGTTTTCTCCAGGTATCTTAAACCGATTCGTTGGAGGAAAACGAAGTGGAATCACACCATGATTTTCTCCTGCTTGCCACAAAGTCTCAGTAATCAGTACCATGTTAGGCTTGTACTGATTCTTCAGATCCCTTAAGGTACGCACAAAGTCTTGAGACCTTCTTGCTACACCCCTGCAATTCCACGGTAAATGTCGTACCTTAGGCCATGTAGGTGGTAACCCAGTCACCCTTGGGACGCTCCGAGCCATCATGGAAACCTGATAATAACTGCTTTGATTTAAAATTTGACATGAAGGCTCTAGTTGAAAATCCTATAGTCTATTAGATATGAAAAACATAATAGAATTAGCCGAGCCATAAAAGGAAGCCCTTAGATTGCTTTGGTCCTCTAGGAAGAATGTTTCTTCTATAGGAGTTACAAAGAACCTAGATGAATATAGTTCATCAACAAACACTAAACGAGAAATTCTCGCCAGATCATTCGGTAATTTCTCTTGCTGCTCATTCACCATACTATATGCTAACCTATTTCTTCTTCCTAGAGAGGCACCCTCAACAAAGAAAACAGTAGCTGGGGAAGGCATTTTTCTTGTCTTGTTGATATTTCTGAGTTTTCTACATCTTCCTGTCTCAACCGCCTCCCCTTCTTATAGTCTGAGATTAGACAGATAGGTGTCAGTTTTTCAAATGTGGACCCTTTTTCTGTCTCCGAAAAGATCCAGAAGATTTTTCGATAATTAAAACTTTGCATTATTTGTCAGTAAACTCCAAAGCTTTTCAATCTTCGAGGTTTTGGTTTTGGAAAAGTTTGCCACTACTTTAATTATTGTCCAATAATTCTGATCTTTTTCGACATGAGTGGCAGAAATAAGCCTAAAATCAGCACATATATAGCTAGCCTGAAGCTAGCAGTTGAGTAATTGAAACTTAACATATCCAGTCAGAAGCTGAAATGCTCTAGCCTGAAGCTAGAAATTTTAATTATTTAAATACACAAGTTTATACAGCCTGAAGCTGAGACCAACTAGAAGTTGGCTGATAGATATGTAATTTATAGCTAGTATGCACCAGCCAGAAGCTGGTAGATAATTTTTCTAAGTTATCCAGCCTGAAGCTGGCACATAAATAGCAGCCTGAAGCTGGCACCAACTTGAAATTGGTACATGGACATATTGTTTGGCATGACCGGTTGGGCCATCCCGGGTAAATAATGATGCACAAAATTTATTTGGTCGTTCATTGAAAAGCCAGAAGTTTTTACAATCAATGAATTTTCATGTGTTTGTTTGCTGCGAAATTAATAATACGGCCTTCCTAAGAAGAGATTGGCCTAGACCAGCAAGTTTGGGATTAATTCAGGGATATAAACGCGGACTAATAAATCTGTCGAGTTGACTATCTAGGTAATTTTTACGATGTATCGACTAGATGGTCCATTGTGTGACGCAAGTTGGCATTGTGAGCACTTGTTTTAATGATTAAGCCACTTGCGGGTACATATCCCTACTTATGTTACTAGACTATACGTCTAGATAATGCTGGTATATTTCATCAATGGAGAATGTATATCATTGAAAATAAACCCAAAGAGATCTGGGCCATATTGACAATTGATTGCAGGACCATTGATGAAATGTTACTGTTTGATAAAATGGTATTTTATATGCAGCAACACTTGAGTGCATCAAGCCAATATCATGATTAAAGATCTCCCCAATTAATTGATTAATGGTCACATACTTAGTATTTCCCATCTTCGGACCATCGGTTATTTAGTATATAATGCTCCACCACATGATTGTGAAATGGTCCCTTAAAGAAGATTGGGAATCTACGTTGGGTATGTATCTCCATAAATTACAAAAATAATTGAAACCTATGACAGGAGATTGGAGATTTATTTATAGTAAGATTTGCTTATTAATTGATGTTTTACCCAACATAAGGGGGAGAGAATAAGCAGCTGGATCAAGAAATTATTGAAATGGTTTATCAATATCTAGTTTTTGATCCTCGAATAAATTAGTATGAACCTGAAGTTCAAAAGATGATTCATTTGCAAAAGATTAGTAAGTCATTTGCCAGACATTTTTATTTGAGAAGTGTGACCACATACTTGCTGCAAATGCTCCTGTTTAGATTGATAAACAATATAAGTATGCAAATGAATCTATAGTTTATACTCGATTCCAAAAAGAAAAGAAATTCTCAATAGAGAAAAAGGAGCAAATGTGATAAGATGGCCCCAGTAAGAAAATATGGCCTCCAGTAGAGGTTTGAATTAAAAGTCCTCTAGAAGAGGTTGATTCTCTGACACAAAGTGATAAAGTTCCAGAAATAACTCAGGTACCTGAAATAAATGAGCATGATGAGTTCTCAATCACAGTGTCAGAAATAAGATGGAACCGACGAGAAATAACCGTCGACGGAATAGAATTTTTATAGCGCTAAATATTAAAATAGAGGATCATGAACCTACTAATGAATGTAGGTGCTGTATGATTGGCCAAAATAAAGAGATATAATTAAAGGTTGTGTTAGACTCGCTTGCGAAGCGAGATATTTATCGGACCTGTAGTCCGTACACCAGATGGTGTAAAATTGATCGGTCGAAAAATGGGTATTTGTGCGGAAAATATAAATGAGATATAAAGCACGATTGCACAAAGTTTTACCCGAACGATCTGGTATTAATTATGAGGAGATATACTCCCCTGTGGTTGATGCAATTACTTTTGATAAGTCTGGCAGTATATGAAAAGTATTAGAAATGCATCTAATGAATACTATTACAGCCTATTATTATGGATCCATAAGTCATGATATATACATGAAGATCCCTGAAGGATCCAAGTTGCCTAAAGCAACTAATTCCCGGGAAATTACAGAACAGAACTGAATTGATCTTTACATAATTTAAATCATTTGAGTATGGATAAACTTATTTATGATTGGAACTCCCAAAGAAGCTTCCAGATACCGTGCTATTAGATTGGTCCTGGAGTTTCCTGTTGAAGTGCAATATGTATTGCTAAGAAAATAAAGCCTGAAGCTTTTGACTTAAGCCTATTGGCAAGAATTGAATTTGCTCTTATCTTCGGGGTATAAAAGATGTGGTGTCAGGTTAATCCTGTAAGCCCGAAGAAAGAAGAGTTGGTTTTCTTTTTTTTTTGCAGATGCAAATCTCCCACTTGATCCACAAAAAGCACAACCAAACATCTGCCACAACATTACACACGAAATTGCTGTATCATTGGGACTACAAAATGCAAAAGGGCAAGACATATGCTCCAACGACAAATTATGAAGATAATGCTGCCTACATTGTCCAATTAAAATAATGATGTATCAAAAGTGATCACTAGAAGCTGATAAGGACGATTGGCACACAACGACATCAAAGAAATCAACGGAGGCTAAAATGAGGGGGAGTAGAATACGCACTGCACTCTTTTTTCCTTCACCAAGTTTTTATCCCACTGGGTTTTTCTTGGTAAGGTTTTTAATGAGGCAGTTTTTCCCCTAATGTATTCTACCTAATGTATAATTACATCCAAAGAGGAGTGTTGTAAAACGTGGGTTTAATGGATATAATTATCTCCACCTAACACGATATTATTGTGTATTTAAATGAATGAAAAGAAATGAAAATGGGGCAGAGCTAAATCGAGCTCATCTCTGCAAGTCGTCTCCTTCCCCATCCCTCCATTTTTCTCTTCACCAAAAACTACTCATTAATAAGTTATTTTCAATAGCCAGCAATTATATCTGCAAGAGGAGTTTTTGTTTTTTTTTTTTTTGGTCCAAGCTTCGAATACCGGATGCAAGAGGAGTTTTTCTGCCTTTGTCTTTTGGGGTAGACATGATATTGTATACGGAAGAAAGGGAGCTATTTTATTCTTCTATGGTGGGTGATGGACACAGGAGAAATATCGAAGCGTGTAAACTTAAGGAAGAATACAAGGGTTTTTATGTTGACAAAAAGGGAGACTTGGTTGGTTATATATTTATTTATACATGTAGTGCAAGGTTGGTCAGGGGCGGAGCCAGCCCATAAATTCATGGGGGGCCCAAAGTGGCCCAAATATGTAGTGGGGCCAAAATGGTGAGAAAAGTGCATAAATAATGGTCTACGCCGAGGCTCAATCCCCGGCAGCCATCAATTTTCAGCGTCATTTTACCATCAAGCTACTCTTCCAGATTGTTCTTCGTACTATAAAAATATCTAATACTGAAGGGGGGCCATGGCCCCTGTCGGCCCCCCTTAAATCCGCCCTTGGGTTAAGCCATATGTCCTAATCCGACCAAAGAACTAATTCTACGTACGTACGTAGTCCGATCTGACATGCTAGTATCATGTTAGTCTTTGTCTCGTCGAGGGGTAACTAAATCTTGATTAGCTGGGAATCCGATCTGATTGCGAAATGCAGCCATTGCTTGGAAGCAATAATTAATCATTCTGAGTTTTTCAATATTTGATATTGCTGTTATAAATATATTATTCCGAGAGATCAATATGTAGTGAATGTCATTTTGAGGGACCAAAGTGATATTTTGCCACCTCCTATGTAATATACATAATGAAATACAGAAATAGAAAATGGGTAGACTGGGTAAAACGAGACCCATTTTGAGCTCCTCCCAAATCCTTTTTCTTCTCTTCGATTTCTTCTTCCCAAATTTAACTCAAATCCAATTGTTTCATAACACGTTATCAGCACGAGTTAGCCTCTACCTGGAGCAAAGAAAACTAACCAGAAACCGGTGAACAAAGGAGAGAAAAGGAACAAAATCCGACCGGCCGTTGGCCGGAATCCGGCGGTTTTTCCGACGTCTCAGGAATTTTCCGGCGAGCCCGTAGAAGAACCTTTAGGTAAAACCGAGCCTTTTTTGGACCATATGCATAACTAATGGACCTTGGACCTTAATGAACCCGGACCGAATTTTAAACGGTTATAATTAAACAATTGGTTAATTTAATTTTACTTATGATTTTATTTTATGCCTTGTTTCTATTTAATTTATGTCTTATTTTTATTACGATTGGGGCAACTGTGAATAGTGATTTTGGCCGAAATCCGGCAAACCCAGAAGTGTTTGGCCGGAATTTGATGCCTCAGAAAATTATCCGGCACGGTGAATATAAATTTCCGACGACCGTGAATAGTAATTTTCGGCGACCGTGAATAGTGTTTTTGGCCGGAATTCGTCGAACCCAGAAGTGTTCCGACGCCTCGATTTTTTTTTTCCTCTCAGCAAAGCCCGGAAGGCCGTTATATAATCCCGGAAGGCCGTTATATTTATTATATTTATTTATTGGCTGGCTAAGCCGCCTTTATCGTATAAGCGTATTATATATATTTGCTGAAAGATTTATCGAGTAAGCATATTTTCTGTTTTTATTTAAATTCCGATTGGGCTATTAAAAGGGCCCATTATTCATTTAATGGCCGGCTACGCCGCCTATTTATTTACGTTTTAATTGGGCTCGTGTAAGGCCCATCGCATTTAATTTTCAGCAATTTAATTTTTATTGGGCTAATTAATAAAAAGGCCCATTGCATTTATTTTTAGCAATTTAATTTTAATTGGGCTATAAAAGGGCCCATTATATTTAATTACCTTGCCTTTAATTTTATGCTTAATATGGGCTCATACTAGGCCCATTATTTTAATTTCCTGCCATTTACTTTACTTGGGGTAATTAATATAAGGCCCCTTGCTTATTTATTTTAATTAAGCATTTATATATTCAATTATGTTATTTGAATTTGAGGATTCTTAAAATTTCCGGAAGAAATTTATAATGGGCATTAAATGCGAAAATGCATTTAAATGAGAATAGTCTGAAAGACTAAATGTAAGAGTCCAGAAGACTCGGGAAAAAAAAAATACAACGAAGACAGGAAGTCTTACCGTTCAAAAGATCCTGAAGATCCTTCAAAGGAAAATCGAAAATACACACTATTACCACCAGAAGATGGAAATTATATGACCACCAGAAGGTGGATATTATATTTGCTTACCCTGAAGGAGCAATTCATTTTATATTTAATTTATTTTATGTTCAGTTTAAATTATTATGCATTGCATTTTATTTTATTTATTTTTCAGTACTTTATCATTGTTTCTTAGAATAATGCCTGAAGCATTAGTCTCGAAGACGATGCAAAATTGACATCCACAAGGGGGAGAATTATATATGTGTGGATGTCAATATAACATATTATAACATCTCGAAATGAAAAAAATGATTAACACGCTCCAGAAGAGCATAAATTAGAATATGTTCCTGAAGAACGCATGTTTTAATATGATCTAGAAGATCGTATATTTACGCGAGTACAGACATCCCCAGTAATAAAATGAATTATTGTGGATCCCAAATGAATTGACTCAGATTTATTCCCTGAAGCGAATAAGACAGTATAATTATTTGTGCCTGTGGGCGTAAATGAGATAATAAATGGAAAAGGCTCAAAGTAAACATGCATATTATTATTGCAAAACAGATCCATAACTGGAGAACTTTCAAAGAAGAATGGTTCTCATACATATGCTTAAACAAGTAATCTATCTATTGGGTTCAACATTAACCCTGAAATACTGAGCCTCACTATTAATGTTGACCCTAACACTGTCGTTCCAGGAGAACCACATACCACCCCTGTTGTTTTCTCCAGGTATCTCAAATCGATTCGCTGGAGGAAAACGAAGTGGAATCACACCATGATTCTCTCCTGCTTGCCACAAAGTCTCAGTAATCAGTACCATGTTAGGCTTGTACTGATTCTTCAGATCCCTTAAGGTACGCACAAAGTCTTGAGACCTTCTTGCTATACCCCTGCAATTCCACAATAAAAGTCGTACCTTAGGCCATGTAAGTGGTAACCCAGTCACCCTTGGGACGCTCCGAGCCATCATGGAAACCTGATAATAATGCTTTCATTTAAAATTTGGCATGAAGGCTCTAGCTGAAATTCCTGCATCCTAGCAGATATGAAAAACATTATAGAGTTAGCTGAGCCATAAAAATTTGTCCTGAGATTGCCTTGGTCCTCCAGGAAGAAAGTTTCTTCCATTGGATTCACAAAGAACCTAGACGAGTATAGCTCATCCACAAACACTAAACGAGGAATTCTTGCCAGATCATTAGGCAGTTCCTCTTGTTGTTCATTTACCATGCTATAGGCCAATCTATTTCTTCTGCCTAGTGAGGCACCCTCAACAAAGAAAACAGTAGCTGGGGAAGGCATTTTTGTCTTGGTTGAGTTTTTCTGTTTCTTTGCTTTGATGAATTTTTCTATATCTATTAGTTTTCCTGTATCTTCCCATGTAATCCTTCTCCTATTTTATAGCCTGAGCATAGATAGCCAGGTGTCTCCGAAAAGATCCAGAAGATTTTTCGGTGGATTATATTATTATTCAGAAAATTCCAAAGCTTTACAATCCTCGAGGATTTGCTTTTGAAAATGTCTGCCACTACATTAATTATTGTCCAATAATTCTGATCTTTTTGACATGAGTGGCTGGAATAAGCCTAATATTGACACATGTATTGCAACCTGAAGCTAGCAATTGAGTAATTGAAACTTAACATATCCAGCCAGAAGCTGGAATGCACTAGCCTGGAGCTAGCAATTTTAAGTGTTTAGATACACAGCTTGCGCAGCCTAAAGCTGACACCAACTTGAAGCTGGTTCATGAATTTATTGTTTGGCCATCCCGGGTCAATAATGATGTACGAAGTTTATTTGTTCATTCATTGAAAAACCAAAAGTTTTACAATCAATGAATTTCCATGTGTTTTGTTTGCTGCGAACTTAACAATACAGCCATCCTATGATGAGATTGACCTAGACCAGCAAATTTGGGAATAATTCCGGGATATGAACGCGGACTGATAGATCCGCTGTGTTGACCATCTAGGTAATTTTTACGATGCATCGACTAAATGGTCTATTGTGTGACGCAAGTTGGCATTGTGCGCACTTGTTCTAATGATTAAGCCACTTGCAAGTGCATATCCCTGCTCATGTTATTAGACTATATGTCTAGATAATGCTGGGATATTTCATCAATAAGAGACTGTATATCATTGGAAATAAACCCAAGCAAATATGGGGGAACATTGACAATTGATTGCACGACTGTTGATGAAATATTATTGCTTGAGAAATTGATATTTTATATGCAGCAACACTGTGCATCAAGCCAACATGATGTTATAAAAACCCCCCCATTTAATTAATTAATGGTCACATACATAGTATCTCCCATCTTCGGACCTTGAGTTATATAATGCTCCACCACAGGGTTGTGAAATTGGTCCCTTAAAGAAGATTGGGAATCTACGTTGAGTATGTATCTCCATATATTATAAAGATAATTGAAACCTATGACAGGGGATTGGAGATTCATTTATAGTAATATTTGCTTATTAGTTGATGTTTTACCCAACATCAGGGGGAGAGAAAATAAGCAGCTGGATCAAGAAATTATTAAAATGACTTATCAATATTTAATTTTTGATCCTCGAATATTAGTTTGAACCTGAAGTTCTAAGAAATGATTCATTTGCAAAAGATTAGTAAGTCATTTGCCGGACATATTTATTTGAAAAATGTGACTATATACCAACTGCAAATGCTCCTGTTTCGATGTTTCTGAAGAACAATATAAGTATGCAAATGAATCCATATGGATTATACTCGGTTCCAAAAGAAAAGAAATTCTCGATAGAGAAAAAGGAGCAAAAGTGATAAGATGGCCCCAGTAAGAAAATATGGCCTCTAGTAGAGGTTTGAATTAAAAGTCCTCTAGAAGAGGTTGATTCTCTGACACAATAGATAAAGTCCCAGAAGTAACTCAGGTACCTGAAATAAATGAGTATGATGAGATCTCAATTACAGTGTCAGGAATAAGATGGAACCGACGAGAAATAACCGTCGACGGAATACAATTTTAATTTATAGCGCTAAATATTAAAAATGAGGATCATGAACCTACTAATGAAAGTAGGTGTTGTATTATTGGCCAAAATATAGAAATACAATTAAGGCTGTATTGGACTCGCCCGAAGCGAGAAGTTTTTTCGGACTTGTAGTCCGTACACCAAAAGGTGTAAAATTCTATTGGACATATTAGGGTATTTGTGCAGAAAGAAATAAATAATGAGATATAAAGCACGGTTTGTGGCACAAAGCTTTACCCAAACGACCAGGTATTAATTATGAGGAGATATACTCCCCTGTGGTGGATGCAATTATTTGATAAGTCTGGCAATATATTAGAAATGCATCTAATGAATGCTATTACAGCCTATTATTCTGGATCCATAAGTCATGATATATACATGAAGATCCCTGAAGGATCCAAGTTGCCTGAAGCAACTAATTTCCGGAAAATTACAAAATAGAGTTGAACTGATCTTTACATAATTTAAATCATTTTGAGTATGGATAAACTTATTTATGATTGGAACTCCCAAAGAAGTTTCCAAATACCGTGCTATTAGACTGGTCCTGGAGTATCCTGTCTAAGTGCAATATGTATTGCTTGTAACATAAAGCCTGAAGTTTTTTATTTAAGCCTATCGGCATTATATGTATTTGCTCTTATCTTCGGGGAATAACAAATGTGTAATCCAGTAAACCCGAAAGAGAGTAAAGCTGATTTTGCAAATGTAGATCCCTTATTCAGTCCACATAAAGCAGAGACGGACATCAACCACAACTTTACACATGATATTGAAATATCATCGGGGCTACAAAAGCAAGATGGCAAGATAGACGCTCCAACGACAAAAATTATGAAGATTATGCTGCCAACTCTGAAGATATGATCAGACAAAATACACGTCACCAGAAGCTGACAAGGACGATCGGCATGCAACGATATCAGGAAATCTATGGAGGCCAAAATGAGGGGGAGTAGAATACGCACTGTACTCTTTTTCCCTTCACCAAGTTTTTATCCCACTGGGTTTTTCTTGGTAAGGGTTTTAATGAGGCAGTTGTCCCTAAAGCGTATTCTACCCAATGCACAATGACATTCAAGGGGGAGTGTTATAAATATATTATTCCGAGGGATCAATATGTAGTGAATGTCATTTTGAGGGACCAAAGTGATACTTTGCCACCTCCTATGTAATATACATAATGAAATACAGAAATAGAAAATGGGTAGACCGGGTAAAACGAGACCCGTTTTGAGCTCCTCCCAAATCCTTTTTCTTCTCTTCGATTTCTTCTTCTTCCCAAATTTAACTCAAATCCAATTGTTTCATAACAATTGCAGAATTTAACGGTCACACTACAAGTTATTAATTGTCTTTGAATTAATTTTAGTATTACATCAATTCATGGTGTGGTACATGGTTAGGTCAAATGGAGACTTATGTAGTATAGAATCTTATTTATAGATGGCTTGGTTACTAATAGACTGACTTGAGGTGTAAGGACTAGGAGTTCAATAGTTATTTAAATATTCAGGTTTCTTAGACCAATCAAGATAATCTATTCTAAAAAAGAAACAACAATCTAGATTGTTGAGAATATAATTAAACTAATTTATTATTATTGGGCTTAGGAATGTTTACTTATTGTGTTTTAAGAATCCAAATCTAATTCTAATTACTGTTAAGTAAGAGTCTCTGTCTATGGAAGATGGTCCTTAAGCAAGATTCTTTATTTGTAAAGATTTTATGATATGTTTATCAAAGTAAAGTTGTGAGAGAAATACTTGGCTAGAGGGCACTAACGTGAAAATAAGCACTATCTCAATCAAAAACACCATTTCTGCCACAATCAAGGTTATCAAAACCGGACCGGCCAGTTCAACCGGGTTAACCGGGATTTGTCAAAGTTCTGATCTGATTTACCACGGTTTTAATGGTGTTTTGATAACCGGTGAGAACCGGGCGAATATTTTTTTTTTCAAATAGTAAGAATAGGATTTGAACCCTTGACCTTCTAGCAATATTTAAAATCACTAACCAACTAAATTATTATAAACTAATGTTATATTTACATAAATTTTAGTATATATTGAGAATGACTTTGATTTTGATCATAAAATTATTATAATGAATATATTTTGACTCTTTTTTTAAAAAAAATAACATATTTTAATAAAATAGTTGATTCCCGATCAAATTCGGTCAAACCCCGGTTCTCCTTGAACATCCCCTTCGTCGGTTCAATGCCCGACAGTTTTCAAAACCTTGGTCACAATTAGTTTATCCTAAAATGCCTTCAATTGTTGATAAAAAAATGGCATCAATGGTTGATTAAAAAAAAATTCCTTCAATGATTTTTTTTTTAATGGTAACATATCATAACATAGAAAGCTAACAGTAACATAGAAATTGTCGTCTGCTTTCTTCTTTTCCTTTTTTTAGAAGGAGACAATGATTTATTAAAGATAATAGTAAAATAAAATACAAAGAAAACAATCCAAGCAAAAATTGCAAAGGGATGAATTAGCCTTTAACTGAAATTTTCTACTTAACTCAAACCAAAATTTTTGCACTAAATTAATAAGATTTTGTATATGAGCAAAAATCAAATTCTCGGTAATAAATAAATTGGGCAAAAATTAAAGGCAACAAATATACAATCACAATCAAGAACACCAAGAATTAGAATGATTTTCTCCCAAATACTATGCTGCATCCACTACTCAATGCTCTCCACCTTTGAAATGTGTCAAAATTACTATTTAGGTTTCTTTCAAGGTAAAAGTTAAACTTTTACAACTAAGTTTTTTAAAGGTTCAAGCTAAAAGCTTTACAAGAATTTTACCATGACTCACCCCTAAACTAAGTTTTTATAAACCTATTTTATACTCAAAAATCTATCAATAGTTGATGATGACTTAAGCAAGCTAAAAGAGAATTAAACCAATATTGTAAGAACTTGCCTTGAATATTCTTTGATGTAGGAAGAAGCTTTTCTATACTTGGTATAAGATTGTGCCGACGGTCACTTTTTCATTAAGCCAAAAAATACTTTTTTTTTGCTGGGAGATTTTAGTATGCACACCTACAAAATCTCTCCTGGAACAATTCATCCAAAGACGTGGCTTTCTCTGTGCATTTCCACTTTCTCCTCAAACGTTCTAATGACTAGAAGAAACAAAATAACGTCTATTTTCTACTTGGTTTGTTGGTTTCAAGAATGGGTTAGAAGCCCTCTAACAACCCCTCCTCTTATCCTTTGATGTGCATAGGCATATTCAAATAGGATCCTTGGATGGCTCTTGTCTTAATTATTGGCATAAGAACAAGAAACAGCTTCGTGTTTGTCATATCTAAAGCTTAGAGCTTATTTCTCTTTTAAGGTTGGAAGATGACCAAAAAAAAGTAAAATAGAAGATGAAGGAAAGAAGGAACAAGAAGTTGTAAGTACAAAGTTATATAACCAACCAATCAGGCTTCATTACGTTTTACCCCCCTGAACTTTCGTTGAAAAATGGATCACCCCCTGTACTAAAAAAACCGGTATTTAACCCCCTAAACTTTCTATTTTTGCGGTTCACCCCCTGCGGTTGACCCGATTCCAACTCCGTTAGGAGACTTAACGGAATTCATGGATGAAAAACACGTGACAATATCTAGTCCATCCAATAATTTCTTTACTTTTTACAAAATTAAAAAAGGGAAAAGACGAAAATAAAAAAAAAACAAATAGGAAAAAGGAAAAGTGCCTCCTCCTCTTCCTCCTCCCCCTGCCGCCTCCATCCTCTCCCCCACCAAAAATTCCGGCCAAAGTCTCCAGCGAACCAGTTCTGTGGGTGAAAGCTTCCTATGAGTCAGGCAAGGAGTTCACTGACATCCTTTACGAAAAAGCCCATGGCGAAGGCGTTGGTGAGCTTTTCTTCTCTCTTAACTTTCTTCAAGTATGGTTCTTTTTTTGTGGAGAAGGAAGGAAGTTGGGTTTGGCCTCGCCCAACCTCCACCACCATGCCACCACCAATTTCGGCCACCGTCATTACAAAAGCATAAAATAAATATTGTAAAATCAAACCCAATCAAGAATTGAACCAATGGATTGATTGAACCAAATTGATGAAGAAAGAGGATCCCACCCACAACCCGGGCAGTGATGCCGTAGACGAGCAAGAGGAGGAGCACATGGAGAGAGGAAGAGCAGATCGAGGATGGAGCCCTCGACACCGCTGGCAACGGCGAGGAGGCAATGACCGCCGTAGGGGATGAAGGCGTCGATGTAGAAGGATAGCCCCGTCGGAATTCCCAAAGGCCCTAGAGGGAGAGGGAGAGGGAGGAAGCGAGGGTGGCCTGGAGGGAGAGCGGGGAAGCGAGGAAGAGCTACGGCTGGACGGCGAGGTGGAAGGAGAGAAGGTAGGGAGCGGAGTAGATGAGTGCAGAGGTTGAGTCGCCCTATCGGTATTGTTGCTGGTGGTGATGCTGGTGAATTAACGTCGCTGTTGTTGTGATTTTGGTGGTGGTGGTGAAGTCCTAGCCACGGTGACTTTTTTTTGTTCGCTCCGAAGATAGGAGGGAGTGGGTTGCTAACTGGGGGTGGTGGGTTGTTCAATGTGTGTGTGCGATTTTCTTTTTTGTAGTGGAACCTTTTTTTTTTCTTTTTTTTGGTTATAAAAATTTTGTTGCTTTTTCTTTATAAATAAAATAACAAAAAAAAGAACAATTTTATCAGATGGTTATAATGAGTCAATAATCTGTGTATTTTGTTAATCTATTTTTTTCCTTTTCTTGTAATTTTTTTTTAATAAAAATATTTTTTTTGTTGAGTTGAATTCTTTTGCTTTTTTCTGTAAAAGAAAATTAATTTTTTGTTGAGTAATTTTTTTTTTTACCTTTTTCTATAAAAAAATTATTTAGTAGAATTTTTTTGCCTTTTTTTGTAAAAAACATTTCGTTGAGTAAATTTTTAACCATTTTTTTGTAAAAGAAAAATAATATTTTGTTAGAGTAGAATTATTTTTTTCTTTTCTTTTGTATTTTTCCTTTTTTCATAAAAGAGAAATAATTGTTTTGTTGAGTAGAATTTTTTTTGCATTTTTATTATTTTAAATATAATAATTTTTAATATTTTTACTTTCTTTTTTTATTTTTTATAATACTTTTTATAATTTTTTCGTTTTTTTATTTCCTTATTTTTCTTTTTCATATGATATAAGTTTTTTATTTTTTATTTTTTTTTTAAAAAATATTTTTTTCATTTTTATATTTTTTCAAATAATTAAATTGAAAAAAAGAATCGAACGGTAAAGAGCTTGCCACGTGTTGATCGTCCGTGCATTCCGTTAAGTCAACTAACTAAAGTGTAAAAACCCTAACGAAATGAGGTGAAATGCGGAATTACAAAGTTTAGGGGGTTAAATACCGGTTTTTTTAGTACAGGGGGTGATCCATTTTTCAATGAAAGTTCAGGGGTAAAACGTAATGAAGCCAACAAATCATAGACTTCTTTTCTTTTGAAAGATGAAGTGCCCCATTGTAAACAGTGTGCTGTAATCACCAGTTGATGTAAAAGCAAGAATGGGCTGAAAACTGGGCATGGGATATACATTAATATTTTAGTTGGCTCATATCGTAAAGTAGAGTTCGAACAAACTATGCCTAAGAACAATAACAAAGTCTAATATATGACTTTCATAAAAAAATCACAGAATACTTTAAGCCCAATCCGTGTGTGCATCAACATTCTCCCCTTATTTTTAATAATGTGAAAACCAATGTATCACATACCCTATTTCAAATATGGAATTAAAACTAAGCTAAAATCAATTCTCCCTGTTTTTTTTTGATGATAAATTCTCCCTGTTTAGAGCACCTAACCAACAAAAACATAAATATCTACATGGATTACTCCCCATTTGGACATTAACAATGCAAAGTAGCAGTTCGGAAAGCAAAAACAAAACAAGGGAAAATTAGTTTTGCACTTAGAAAAAAAAAAAATTAGCGGGTGAAGTAATTGTAGAGAGCATGAAACAATAGGTGAGTAACAAACAAATGGCAGTGAATAAGCAAAGAAAAGCAGAAAATGAAAAACTCCTCCTGTTTAAAACAGTATAAGCCATTTTTTAAAAAACTTAATTTGGAAACACAGAACAGCCCACATTACTCCCCCATTGAAAAACATATATGCCAGAAGTGGCAACATTACAGAAACGAAATATAGACAGGAGAAGGAAGCCAAAGTAGTACAGCATTTATACCCAGAACCAGAGAGACTCAAAGACAACTAGCATGAGACTCCATGCAATGACTTAACACTATCGGCACACACAAGTAATTAAGTAAGCCGGAGCAAAGATATTCTCAAAGTCTACCCCAACACATCAGCTAGGTTTCCATTTTTTTAAAAACAATTTGGATAAAAGCACCCCTCTTTACAATTTTTTTACAAACGTGCTTTCCTTGCTTCCGTACACAATAAAAGTCTTTAAAGAATAGTAAAGGGTGACAGCATACTCAGGTGCTCGACCCAGATCGAATTCGGAATAGTTGGGACAAAGCGCCGGATAGCGGTTGAAAAAAAAAAAAGTAAAGTGTGAGTAACAAGTCTAAGAATAGTTAAAGATTTGACGAAGTAATCTGCAAATCATTAATATAACTAATCTAAACTTATGCTCGATACGACCAACACCGCCAACTTCTACCAATATCGGTTGTGCCTGATCCGTGTCCTGATGCCACCACATCAAGTTCTATGTTCTCGCAAGAGATGTGCCTATTCCTGGCATAATTAACCCAGGAATTAACTCCATGAAAACGATAACGGGCCTTCAAACTCAGATCCACTAGCACGGGTCCCAAGCCCAATACAGGGGCTTGGCTCGTATACGGAAGAGTGAAATTCAACCGAGTTTCACCCTTCGGCCCCTGGTTGAAGGGTGCGATCTGGCCTGAGGCCAATCTACTGTCACCGGTACTAATCCAAGCACCAATCCTCCCATAGTCGATCCCGATCTTGCTATGAGGGTTGTAGGCTAGGATCTGGCCCGTCCATCTGGCGGTGTTGCCGCCGGAGGTGTTGAGATTGATCACAGACAGTCCCGTGAGGGTAAAGCAAGAGATGTCGTAGAACGTTGTCCGAATGTCGGCAAACGCAAGGACCATCAGTAAAACCGCTAAGACAATTGCTCCAAGAAAAGTCCAAAGAACGACGCGACCAATTGTTTCTTCAAGAGGAGTTTTTTTGTCTTTGTCTTTGTCGTTTGGGGTAGACATGATATTGTATACGGAAGAAAAGGAGCTATTTAATTCTTCTATGGTGGGTGATCTGACACTGGAGAAATATCGAAGCTTGTAAACTTAAGGAAGAAGACTAGGGTTTTTATGTTGACAAAAAGAGAGACTTGGTTGGTTATATATTTATACATGTATATATTGTAATTAAGGTCGGTCAAGTCGTGCCCTACTCCTTACAAAAGAACTAATTCTACGTACGTAGTCTCACAATTCGTATAATGTTAGTCTTTGTGTCGAAGGGTAACTAAATCTTGATCCGCTGGGACCCGATTTGATTGCGAAATCCAGACATAAATTTTCGATAGAAAATAAAATCCGAGACATAACACAAATCAGTCCCAGTCCCTAAGAAGGGTTTTAAAAAGATAATCATTAATTGTGAATATTTGACAAAACTTTACCTGGTTAGAAAAACCCTTTGTATTTTTGGCATAAATCCTAATTATCCCACGTGTTATGATTCAATTGAGCATTTATGTTCGCAAAATTGATTCAGTCTAACCAAAGTCAAAACAACTTTCAATTGGGTCAAAATTGAGTTGACAAGGTTTGCGTTCACATGCCATGGGTTATAGAATGGAGCTGTCTTGCTCGCTTGTCTTCTTTATTTGTATATTTGCATTGAAAGATTAAAATACCCTTATATTAATATTATATTAATAACAACAAATAACATATTATCTTTATATGCTAAATTTTATAATTTATAATATTAAATTATTTATTTAATAGAAAATGCAATTCTATTAATTTGGTAACTTTTATACTATAAGAGAATTATTATAATGGACTACATGTCATTAATTAGTGAATGACATGATACGTTATTATTAACGTAATATTAAATAAAGATATTTTATTCTTTCAATTTGGGAAGGTCATGCTTCTTGTTAAAAATTAAAAATTGACAAAACTCCTAGTTAAAAATAATATTCCTTCTTGTTTAAAAAGATTTGAGGGCTCTGGGACCTCGTTGTTGGCACCTCCGCCCGCTGCTTCGTCGGCCACAATAGCTACTTCCTCTCTGTCGCCGCCAGAGCCTGTCCGCCTCCCGCCATTGCACCATCAAGCTAACACCCTCACAAGAGCAAGTACACCATCAAAGGCAGTAACGATTTCATCTGTAAATTATTAATATAATTAAACAACTCGCACACGATTACACATTATGTAGCGTCATCCAAATATTCTATATTTGGGCGTTGGAAAAATAACACTAACAAAGTATTCATTAAGTTGATATGAGCGACACTGCCACGTTCTACCGCTCTCTGTCGTGCCGGATCCGTATCTTGAAGCTCCCACAACGAGTTCTATACTCTCGCATAAGATCCGGGCAGACCTGGCATCACGAGCCCAAGAAACAACCCCTTCGAAACGAACCCGGGCCGACAAGTCCAGATCGAATATCACGGAGCCCAAGCCCAATACGGGGGCTTGCCGTGTATACGGAAGGGTGAAATTCAACCAAATTATATCCTTGGGCTTCTGATTGAACGGTGCAATCTGGCCCGAGGCCAACTTAGTGCAGCCAGTACTAATCGAAGCATCAATCCTCTCATAGTCGATTCCGATCTTACTGTGAGGGTTGCGGGCTCGGATCTGGCCTGTCCACTTGGCGATGTTGCCGGCGGAGGTATTGAGATTGATCACAGACACACCGGTGACGTTAAATAAAGATATGTTGCAAGAAAAGGTACTCAGGTAGACAGCCGCACGGAATAAAAGGACTGAAGAAGATAAGATACATACTACAAAAACACTGCAAATAATTTTGTCTTCAACAGGACTTGGGTATTTCGGAGTAGACATTACAGTGGATGTGTAAGAACGGGAGCTATTATTCTATGACGGGTGATGTGAGACAAAGGAGTGACTTGGTTGGTTATATATTTATGCATGTATTGTAAGTAAACGACTAGGGTTTTTTATGTTGGACAAAAGAGAGACCGACTTTATTGGCTATATATTTATACATGTATGGTAAGGTCGGTCAACTATTGTAGTTGACAAAAGAACTATATATTGTTAGTATTTGTGTCAAAAGGTAACTAAATCTTGATCTGATAGCGAAATCCGTTGGAAGCATTTAAAAGAGAAAAAAAGCCCAGAGCTCCGCCAAGACCACCGACGACGGTAAGATACGATGTTTAAAACCCCCCAACCAGAGACCAGAGGCGTTTCGAGCCACTCCCCCTACAGCACTAACACCACTAGATTGACAGACAGCCGCATCCACATTAACCTTAACAACACCCTCCGACGGAGCACGCCATACCTTCCCCAACTGATCATCAGTATTAGCCACAAAGGGAATATCAGATGAGTGCGCATGCACAAGAAAGCCCCTGATATAATGGACAATATCCGAAACCATCACATCATAATCCTTCATACAATTTGAGAACACCCGGTCATTTCTCCACTTCCAAATAAGCCAAACAGCCATCCCATAAAAAACAGTAGAATTAGAGGCCATCTCAAACTTAAAACCCCCTCGCAGACCAGCAACCATCCAATCCCGAAGTCCCAACGAGAAGAAATTATGATGCTCTCCCAAGGAGAGGAGTCGCGCCCAAACCTCATGGACCGATGGACAGTCGCGCACAGCATGCAGGGCGGTTTCACATTAACGCTCACATAATGAACACAATGGAGACTCGGCAAAATGTCGCCGGTGACGCTGCGCATTAGTTAGTATTGCACCATGGCCCAACTGCCAAAGAAAAGTTCTTGCCCTTGGCAACCCTTTCCACTTCCACAATATCCGCCAAAGCTCATTATCTGCACCGGCGACATGGGGTGAGGATATCACTGCATATGCAACCCTTACCGTACATTCACCTGAGGCCGAACCATCCCAAAAGACCGAATCTTGACCAAGCTGCTCCACAGGAGGAGGGAAAGCACGGAACCACGACAACACCTGCGGGGGAAGAAGAGGGTCCTGTATATCCCACCGCCAAGTGTCGCCAACAGCTACAAGATCAGCCAGCATTGCATCCTTAAGTTCTCCTGGAACCACCACACCAGGCACCTCATCCAAACGGCTGATCTCAGGGAGCCAAGAGTCCTGCCAAAAACGAATGCAAGACCCATCACCAAAAACCCATGTCAAACCTTCCTGAACCACAGGCCACGCTTGGCAAATGCCCCTCCAGATATGTGATGCCCTAGCACCACGCCTCACCTCCGGAACCAACGTCTGCCGCAGACAATACTTAGCTTTCAACAAACGAACCCAAAGTGCCTAAGGTTTAGTAATAAGCCCCCAAGCCAACTTCGCCAAAAATGCCTCATTAGCTTGGCGCAAATTTCTCAACCCCAGTCCCCCATCGGCCTTCGGCCCACACACAGTATCCCAATCCATAAGGGAAGGTCTCCGTTGATCATTACTGGAACCCCAAAGGAAACTACGAGCCGCTTTGTCCACTCTATCACAGATCCCAACAGGTAAGGGAACTACCTGCATAGAATAATACAGAATAGACTGTATCACGGACTGTGCTAACACAAGTCTGCCAGCAAAGGACAATGAATTAGCCTTCCAGCCTGACAAATGTTGCTCCACCTGAGTAGAAATATGCTGAAAAGTAGCCATCGTCACACGCCCATGCACCAGGGGAAAGCCTAAATACTTATGTGCAAGAACATTATCCCCTAACTGTATCCACTTCTGTCTCGACTTTTGTTAGACATGGTTTCCTCCACATGGATTGCAGAAACTTTTGATTGATATAGCTGGATAATAGCATGGTGTTCAACTGGTAGAAGGTGAGGAATTTGGCAGCTAATTGCACACCATGTTTAACTGCAGCAAAGCTGGAATTTTAGCACCCTTTTGTTGAATTTGTTGATGATCCATTTCCTATATAAAGGAGGTGAATTCATCTACAAAAACACACAACACACAAAGAGGAAGAGTGTGTGAGGGAGCAGAACAGGCAGAAATTTAGAGAGTGAAGGAAAGGAAGAAAGAAAAAAAGAGAGGGAAGAAGAAGAATTTTAGTCCTTCTAAATTTAGGAAGAAGAAGTTTAGTCCTTCGATTTTGAAAAAGAAGAAGTTTAGTCCTTCTAAATTTCAGAAGTGACAAAACAATCCCTCTTATTTTAGTGAGTGACAAAATAGTGGGAAAAATACTTTTGAGATATTTTTAGAAAGCACCTTTGTGGGACACTATTTTGGGTAGAGCTCTAGGTTTTATTTTACCCTTAATTATTTTTAAGGAAATCTCTCTTTGTAAGCCTACTATTTTATAGTGGAAGTTTTCTGCGAGATTGAGCTTGTGGACGTAGCCCAATAATTTTTGAGTGAACCACGTTAAATTCTGGTGTGCCATTTATCTTATTGGTGATCATTATTCCGCAGGATAGTGCCGTCGGGACCAATATAGATGACGGTTTCACTTACCTTGTAACACATATGTGTAAATCTTATCAGATGTATAATGCTTATCATGTTTATCAATGAATATACAACAGGGTCAGGTATCATGTAACTGGCATCCTAAACACCCTTTCCTTCACATTCATAAGGCAGCACTAAAGCCCCATGCATCTCCAGGTAAATATTCCAAGTGCAGGGGTGGATCCAGGAGGGTCAAGCGGGGTCCCAATTATATTTATAGTAATAATACTACATAAAGTGCATGGTGGTATGGTAGTGAGTTGTGCTTCAGGGGAGGTTGTTTGAGCAGGTTCGTGCATCACTGTTCTGGGTGCATATCATATGATACAATATAACTCCTGTTACCAACCATGTTACAGACACAAAGGTCTCATGTTGCATTTCTTTGGTTTGGAAGTTCCAGTTTGTTTTCTTTTGTTTGGAAGTTCCAATTTGTTGTCTGTGGGTTTATAACAAAGGAAAGTCCCCCTTCAATTAATTAAAGTTCCGTGTTGTTCGGCACTCCCCAAGGCCTATCAATTAAATTCGGTAAACACAGCAATATATAACTGAAATTTTTTTTTTATACTAATCGAATGTGTGTATTAATGAAGTGAGGAAACATGTACAATAGAACTGGTGTCCAGGGAATAATCCATAAGGCACCGTCAAGGTCCAACGCTAGAGGTGTACAAGACCCTTACCTGGTAAATTCAATTGTAACTCTTGGACTGGCACACCAGCCTCTGAAAGGCTCAGGAGACGACAACACTGCCCCCGAATTGTAAGGGAACTGAGGGTGCACCATATAACTGAAATCTTTGTTTTCAACTTTCATTTTTTTTTTGTTTCGCACAATGTCCTCGCCAAGACTCTAGCGGAACCATAAAGGTTGGCACGTAGCCCCCTTAGAGTGTTGGGTTCTCTAAATTCGAACTCGAGATCCCTCGATTAAGCTAGATGAACCCCAACCAGTTGATCTAACCCATCAAGGTTAACTTCAAATTTTTCTTGACCACCATCTTTTAAGGCATAGCCAAATTAAAATGATCACCTTTTAATTAATGTAAATGATACTAATAACTTCTTAAAGTTTTTCATGAACTTTGCAAGCGTCTTTGCCATTCTTCGATAAAATCATATATGAATGTGGTCAAATCCCAGAACTCTCTTACATTTGATATTGGGTTTTTGGGTTTTTTTGGGTCCCAATGTTTAGTGGTTTGGCCAATTTGGTACCTCGATATTTTTTTTGGCTGGGCAGGTACCCCGAGATTACATGGGCAGGCCAAACGTAGACCCCTGGTCAGGCACCTGCTGACGTGGAGGGCTGCCCGGATTTGAGGTGTGGGAAGTGCTCCAAAACGACGTCGTCTCGTACCAAAACGACGTCGTTTTAGCTAGTTGGGTGGACACGTCAAATCCACGTGTCTATGTGGGCTCCGCATGCTACCAACCCGGATTCTTACCCAACCAACCGAAACCAAACCTGACCCTTATCCGGTTTGAATTAAAAAAAACTACCAACCCAGTTTAATTATTTATTTAATCATTTTTTCTTTCTTTAATTTTTAAAAATCTTTTAACATGATAAATCTTAAACGCATCAGTACTAAAAATCTTTTAACATGATAAATCTTAAACGCATCAGTACAGTTCTCCAACTATATCCCTTTCAAAAAACATTCTCCAACTCTATCTATACTAAAAATATCCCACCCACAAAACAAATCAGTTCCCAACCCTTGCCTTCATCGCCGCCTCCTTCCTCCCTTCTTTTTCTACCTTGGCCAACACCATGTCCTCCTCCTCCAAACCCAAACCAAACTATTGAATCAACATAGATCCACCACTAAAACAAAATCCGGCGAAGACCAACACCATGTCACCCTCCCCGCGCTTCCCCTTCCTTCTCCCCCATCGCCTCCCCCACTGCTTCTGCTATCCATCATCTATAACAACCCCATTTCAGTAACAAAAAAAATAGAAAAGAAGTGCGTAAGGCTAGGCTCTATGGAGGATGGGTTTCGGTGATAGACGGCAAGGAGCATTAGGCGATAGAGCCGTGAAATCGAGGGTGGTGTAGAGGAGCAGAGCTGTGGGCGATTAGGAGTTTAGGACTGTGGGTGCGACCTTGACGGCGGGTTCCTTTCTCGGGCAAGGTGATTTTGATGCATCGGGTCTGTTCAGTGGCGAGGGAGAGTTTGTTGGAGCGGATGAGGTGTTGCTGGATCGGGTCTGACCGAGTCGTCGATGGCATTGCGGAGATGCGAGCCCGAGTTCCGGCCGAATTGATATAAACGGGTAAGGAATCGATTCTTCCCTTACCCTCTCTAAAACCTTTGATTTACTGGATTATTCTTGTGTTGATGCCGAGTTGAAAGGAATTATTAATGAATTGTATTTTTGTTGTTGTTTTGGTTATGATGTGGTTTTGGTTTCCTGGTTTTGTTGAGGAGCAGCTATTGTCGGCGGTGGATCTCAGGGCTACGGATGCAGTTGTGGGCACGACAGCAAGAGAAATCCACGCTTGTGCTCTTTATGTAATTTTTTTTGTTTTTGCAACAGTGATGTTCCTTGTAAGTTTTTTTTTTCGTAAAAAAATTGTTGTGTAAGTTTTGATTCTTTGAAAACAATTACCTTTATTTTTCCTTTGTAAATAATTTTAGAATTCATTTATTTGTAACATAAAATTGAATTCATTTATAACATAAAATTAAATTTAAGTGAGATTCTTATGCTATAAATATAATATTATTTTTTTAATTTTTAAAATTTAATTCTACCACCGGAAGATGAGTTAAGAATAAATATTTATTTGTTTTAATTTTTAATTCTACCACCAGTTTGGACGACGCAGAAGACTGTTATTTTTGAATGGAAGGAAAATCCAATTTCTTTGCACTGTTCTCCACCAAGAACACAGATCTAGATTTTTTATTTTAAAAATAATAAATTCAAGGTGTATTTATTTAAAACCAACTAAAATTTTTGGAAATTAAGTTTTACTCATTTGTAATATTGTTAAAAATAAAATATGATTAAAAGAAAGAAAAATGATTAAATAAATAATCAAAATCAGGTCAGCTTTTATTTCGGTATCCAACAAATTTCGGGTCGGTTGGGTGAAAAACCCGGGGTTGGTAGCATGCGGAGCCCACAAAGACACGTGGATCATACTTGTCCAGCCAATCCTCTAAAACGACGTCGTTTCGCTACAGTAACACGCGCAACTACCCCGGGCAGCCTCCACGTCAGCAGGTGCCTGACCAGGGGTCTACGTTTGGCCTGCCCATGCAATCTCGGGGTACCTGCCCGGCCAAAAAAAATGTCAGGGTACCAAAATGGCCAAACTACTAAACATTGGGACCCAAAAAACCCAAAAACCCTTTGATATTCCAGAATTTAATGGTCACACTACAAATTATTAATTGTATTTAAATTAATTTTAGTATTACATCAACCTTATATATATGGCTGATTCAAGGTGAGATACATGGTTACACACCCAAAATCGGAGAGACTGCCCAATAAACACTATCTCAATCAAAAACACCATTTGTGTCACAATTAGTTTATCCGAAAATGCCTTCAATTATTTTCAAACAGTGACATATCATAACATAGAAAACCAATATAATAACATAAAAGTCGTCGTAAGAATACAAAGAAAACAATCCAAGCGATGACTGCATATCTCATACCAGAGCATACAAGCGAGACAAACGCTATAGACACTCCCCAAAACAGAGAGACTTGAAGACGAACTTCCATGAGACTCCATGCACATCTCAGACCGGAGCAAGATGTTCTCAAACAGCCTACCCAAATCCTCATCTGGTTGTTCACAAAGAAAAGTTCTGTTCTTGCATGGAGGGACACATCAGGAGCTAGGTTTCCATTTTTTCTCTTACTAAAAAAACACCCCTCTTTTATTTTTTCTGTACACAGTTAAAGTCTTTAAAGAATAGTAACGGGTGAGTGACAAGTCTAAGAATAGTAAAGATTTGACGAAGTAATCTGCAAATCATTAATATAATTAAGCTACTTGCACACGATTACAATAAACTTATTAAATCATTACTTGATACGAGCTACACTGCAAAATTCTACCACTATCCGTTGCGCCTGATCAATGTTCCGGTGCCATCACAACAAGTTCTATGTTCTCGCATGCGATCCGCCCACCCCTGGCGTGACCAAGCCAGGAAATAACCCCTTCAAAACGAAGACGGGCCGACAGTCTCACATCAAATACCACCGGTCCCAAGCCCAATACGGGGGCTTGGGCCGTATACGGAAGGGTGAAATCCAACCAAATTACACCCTTCGGCTTCAGGTTGAAGGGTGCACTCTGGCCCGAGGCCAACCTGCTTTCACCGGTACTAATCGAAGCGTCAATCCTCTCGTAGTTGATTCCAATCTTACTGTGAGGGTTGTAAGCTCGGATCTGGCCCGTCACGTGGCGATGTTGCCCCTGCCGGGGGCGTTGAGATTGATCACAGACACGTTTGTGATTTCAAAGGAAGAGATGTCGTACGACGAGCTCCCTATGTCGACAAACGTACGGACAATCTCGAGTAAACCTCCTAAGACAATTGCCCCCAAAACAGTCCATACAACGGTCCAGCAAATCCTTTTTGTGAGAGGAGTTCTGTCGTTGTAATTTTGCGTAGACATTATATTGTATACGGAAGAAAGGGAGCTAGATATTTTGTTCTTCTATGGTGGGTGATCTGACACAGGAGAAATATCGAAGTATGTAAACTCAAGGAAGGTTTTTTTTTTTTTTTATGTTAGACAAAAAGAGAGACTTGGTTGGTTATATATTTATACATGTATTGTAAGGTCGGTCAAGCCTTGTGTCGTCCTATTCCTACCCAAAGAACTAATTCTACGTAATCTTTGCGTACAATTCGTATAATGTTAGTCTTTGTGTCGAAGTGTAACTAAATTTTGATCAGCTGGAGTCTGATTTGATTGCGAAATCCTGCCATTGCTTCGAAGTATTAATTAATCATTCTGAGTTATATATATGTGTATATATATGTATATGTATATATATATATATGTATATGTATATGTATATATATGTATATGTATATGTATATATATGTATATGTATATGTATATATATATATGTATATGTATATATATATGTATGTATATGTATATATATATGTATATGTATATATATATGTATATGTATATGTATATGTATATATATATGTATATGTATATGTATATGTATATGTATATGTGTATATATATATATATATGTATATGTATATGTTCCATTTGAAATGTGAATATTGGTACTAATGCTTTAGCAAAAATATACATTCCACAAAGTCTTTTAAGTTTCTTGGAATTTTCAGATTTTCACAACTCCCAAATTATTATTGTAGATATAATTCTTAAAATTTTCTATTAAATTAATTTTTGATATTATTTTAATATTTCAAGACATGACACAAATCACTCCCTAGAAAAAATGAGCTTTTAATGAGATATTAATAAACTGTGAGAATCTGACAAAAATTTTCCATGTTAGAAAAACCCTTTCTATTTTGGCATAAGTCCTAATAACCCATGTGTTTGTCAAGATAATAAATTGATTATCCATCTCGTGGATGATACGATTCAGCTGCATCTCTCACTAGATCAAGTCTAAAGGGAGTTGCATATGCTTCACCTAACGTTGCATCAAAGATGCCAGGATAGAAATTGGTACCCATCGCCACAAACCAACCTTGATAGTCCCGAACCACTGCACCTACCCTAATGCCACTTGACTTCACCATTGCCACATTAGTATTCAATTTAAAACACTGAATAGGAGGAGGGATCCAATGGCTCTGGATCGAACATTGAATCGAAGGTGGCGACTGCTGATTAGCCTCCTTATAATTCTGCATCAGATTACCCACAAAATGAATAATATAGCTTTTGACCGGGTCCGTTGTGTTGGCCCAAAGTGGCTAAGAGGGAGGGGGGTGAATTACCCTTATTCGACTAATGCCTAATTTGATGTTCTTGAAGACAGAGTGACGTAGACTCTCTAATTATTGGTTTAGCTTGCTAATAAGGAAGGATTAGGAGAAAAGATTAATACACAATTTATAGTGGTTTTCCATAAAGGAGTACATCCACTATTCAAGGAGTCCACCTTAAGCTTTCTAACTCATACTAGATTGGCTTTTCACGGGTTCAACTAAACACCTTCAATACAAGGTTTTTTTTAGGCTAAAACTTGAACCCTAAACCTCACCATAAAGTTCACCCTAGCTTTGCTTACACAATGCCCTCAAAATAACAATTCTAGTCTCAAGATATCACTTAGCATATACACTTTGCTTTTCAAGGAATTTGTTTCACAAAAGTATTCGAACTTTTGACACAAAGAAATCCTCCCAGTTTTTGCTCAATTGAGAACTTCACTAGTCTTTTGCTTAAATTTAAATTCTTTGTATCTCAGCTCTAAGTTTATTCTTGAATCATTCTTCCTTTTATAAAGGCAAGAAGTAAGGAAGCATTTCAAAATGCAATCCGTTGTATGTCACTTTTCAGACAACTGTTTTGTCTTGAGGGGCATCAAATTGTCAACATTCGAGAAATTTTATGGTGGGGACTCCCCAAGTTTGATTAGTTGTAGACTTGAACTTAAATTCAGTTATATTAGGAATAATTAAACCATATAAGTATATATATTGAATGTGTAGATTTATTTCCTAAATAATACATAATAAATAAAGAAATAATATAAATTTTAGGAGATGAATAGGGAATCTATAAGGTAAATTGGAGAAATAAATAAATCCTAGAATAGAAAGAGCGAACAATCAAAGGTAATTTGTTAACATAAATAAGGATCTACAACAAATCAAACTTGGGGAGTCCCCACCAAAAAATTTCTCGTCAACATTCAAATCTTCATGTGGTCGCTTTCAGGTTCTAGTCCATGACACATCATTCATCAGTCTGTACTTGTTTTAGCTAAGTCTTAGGTTGGACCCGATATTTGAATGCCTCTGATCGTTGATCCGTTAAGTTACCTTTTATCATGAATGCGAGAAACCAAAAAGGATAAAGTACTTGGTTGATTGACTAATAAACATAGAGATCAAACTAACCTATTGGTTGATTGACTAATAAACATAGAGATCAAACTAACCTAAGTAACATGAAGGAATTTGGTGAAAGTGACCTCACATATCCACAAACTACATCTTCCAATCCTACTCACTCCATCTTCTAAGGTATTAGATCACAGGTGAATCACAAGTAGGCAAGCTCAATTAAAGGTTGTTAATTTAAAAGATAATACAATAAGGTGTGTCATAATCATCAAAACATGGTTAAGAAGTTTACGATAATATTTAATATGATCATTTAATTAGAATAAATACATTTAATTAGTCTTAAACAATATGATAATCATCATCGTTGTTGGAAAGCTAGGGAATTTCTATCTTTTCAAATAGACCCGCAAATAGATAGAATAGACAACAACACATCCATATACTATATAGAAAGAAGTTTGAATAAGCTGCAACCAATGAGCCATATCATCACATTGAAGGTCCAGAATGTACAAAAACAAAAATTCCCGCGGTTAGGAAAACCATTCTATTTTTTCATAAATTGAGCTTTTATGTTCTGCATTCAGTATAACCAAAGTCAAAAACAATTTTCGATTGGGTCAAAATTGAGCTGACTAGGTTTTTTTTTTGGAAAGGTAGCTGACTAGGTTTGCGTTCACATGCCACGGGCTGTAAAATGGAGTTGTCTTATATTTGATATTGCGATTTAACGGTCACGCTACAAATTATTAATTGTATTTGAATTAATTTTACCATTACATAAACCTTGTATGGCTGATTCAAGGTGTGGTACATGGTTAGGTCAAAAGATTTGAGGAGGGGCGGATCCAGAAAATAAAATTAAGGGGCCAAAATATAGTATTATTAGGTTGATGGTGATTGAATTTTATTGCAAGTGAAAATGGAAAAAGAAAATTAACACAATAAGCAAGGGCCAACCATTGAGCTATCATTTCCGCCCCTGGACTTGAGGTGTAAGGACTAAGGAGTTCAATAGTTTTAAATATTTAGGTATCTTAGTTTTAAATTATTGTTTCTCCAAGAGGAGTTTTTTTGTCTTTGTCTTTGTCTTTTGGAACAAGAGGAGTGGTAGACATGATATTGTATACGGAAGAAAGGGAGCTATTTTATTCTTCTATGGTGGGTGATCTGACACAGGAGAAAGATCGAAGCTTGTAAACTTAAGGAAGAAGACTAGGGTTTTTATGTTGACAAAAAGAGAGACTTTGTTGGTTATATATTTATACATGTATATATTGTAATTAAGGTCGGTCAAGTCGTGCCCTACTCCTTACAAAAGAACTAATTCTACGTACGTAGTCTCACAATTCGTATAATGTTAGTCTTTGTGTCGAAGGGTAACTAAATCTTGATCCGCTGGGACCCGATTTGATTGCGAAATCCAGACATAAATTTTCGATAGAAAATAAGATAATCATTAATTGTGAATATTTGACAAAACTTTACCTGGTTAGAAAAACCCTTTGTATTTTTGGCATAAATCCTAATTATCCCACGTGTTATGATTCAATTGAGCATTTATGTTCGCAAAATTGATTCAGTCTAACCAAAGTCGAAACAACTTTCAATTGTGTCAAAATTGAGTTGACTAGGTTTGCGTTCACATGCCACGGGTTATAGAATGGAGCTGTCTTGCTACGAGGATGAGCTTGTCTTCTTTATTTGTATATTTGTATAGTCTTTGTCACAATCACCAACAGATATATTTGGGGAAAATTTCTCATTATTGTAACTTTTTACAAAAAATAAAGAATAATTCTCCAAGTCAAATATTTCCCCATAATTTTTTGTTCACACAATTTTATTTTTTAAAAGATTAATCTATACTATATATAAAAGCACGAAGTCCTAAAATTGAAAGAATAAAATACCCTTATATTAATATTATATTAATAACAACAAATAATATATTATCTTTATATGCTAAATTTTATAATTTATAATATTAAATTATTTATTTAATAGAAAATGCAATTCTATTAATTTGGTAACTTTTATACTATAAGAGAATTATTATAATGGACTACATGTCATTAATTAGTGAATGACATGATACGTTATTATTAACGTAATATTAAATAAAGATATTTTATTCTTTCAATTTGGGAAGGTCATGCTTCTTGTTAAAAATTAAAAATTGACAAAACTCCTAGTTTAAAATAATATTCCTTCTTGTTTAAAAAGATTTGAGGGCTCTGGGACCTCGTTGTTGGCACCTCCGCCCGCTGCTTCGTCGGCCACAATAGCTACTTCCTCTCTGTCGCCGCCAGAGCCTGTCCGCCTCCCGCCATTGCACCATCAAGCTAACACCCTCACAAGAGCAAGTACACCATCAAAGGCAGTAACGATTTCATCTGTAAATTATTAATATAATTAAACAACTCGCACACGATTACATATTATGTAGCGTCATCCAAATATTCTATATTTGGGCGTTGGAAAAATAACACTAACAAAGTATTCATTAAGTTGATATGAGCAACACTGCCACGTTCTACCGCTCTCTGTCGTGCCGGATCCGTATCTTGAAGCTCCCACAACGAGTTTTATATTCTCGCATAAGATCCGGGCAGACCTGGCATCACGAGCTCAAGAAACAACCCCTTCGAAATGAACCCGGGCCGACAAGTCCAGATCGAATATCACGGAGCCCAAGCCCAATACGGGGGCTTGCCGCGTATACGGAAGGGTGAAATTCAACCAAATTATATCCTTGGGCTTCTGATTGAACGGTGCAATCTGGCCCGAGGCCAACTTAGTGCAAGCAGTACTAATCGAAGCATCAATCCTCTCATAGTCGATTTTTTTTTTTCGCTCAGTCTCTCATAGTCGATTCCGATCTTACTGTGAGGGTTGTGGGCTCGGATCTAGCCTGTCCACGTGGCGATGTTGCCGGCGGAGGTATTGAGACTGATCACAGACACACACCGGTGACGTTAAATAAAGATATGTCGTAAGAAAAGGTACTCAGGTAGACAGCCGCAGGGAATAAAAGGACTGAAGAAGATAAGATACATACTACAAAAACGCTGCAAATAATTTTTTCTTCGACAGGATTTGGGTATTTTGGAGTAGACATTACAGTGGATGTGTAACAACGGGAGCCATTATTCTATGCCGGGTGATGTGAGACAAAGGAGTGACTTGGTTGGTTATATATTTATGCATGTTATAAAAATTATCAAAGTGAATGTCATTTTACCAAACACGAGTTTGTCTTCTTCCCCCTGCATGTCTATATATACAGTGCTAAACCAAAAACAAATGTAATAGAAGAGGTGGTGCGATGAGCAATATTTGCTGTGCTCTGCAAGTTTTCTTCTTCCTCTTGCCTTTCTTCCTCTGCCTACTCTTCTTCTTCCTCAATAAATATAACATTTACAACACGTTATCAGCACGACTCTACCCAACTTAGAAACCAAACTGAGAAAAAAAAAAAAACAACCCAGAAACGAAAAAAAAAACAGAGGAGAAGATGAACAGTGCACACACCCACGGGTTACTGTTCATGCCTTAGTGTTCCGAGCCGCGTCCTGCGTCACCACCCACGCCGGCGAGCTCCCCACGCCATCGCCGATCTGATGCCGCTGCCCTAGTCCTCCTCCGCCGCCTGACGCGCCCCTTGCGGGAACAAACCCGACGAGGAATCCGGCAACCCGACAAGACTCGTCGGGTTTGTTCTTCTTCCTCACGCACCACCGGCCGCGACGCCTCCATGCCATGGCCGCCTTCGTCCCCCGCTCGTGCCGCCTCGTTCTGCAGTCACCGTCGCACCTCGACCGTCGTCCAGCCGCCGCTGCAACTCGCCACGACAGGGCGACCCGCGAGCTGGGAAAGACGACCCGGATGGGTCAGTCGGGTCTGGCCAGGGTTTGTCTGGGTCGGGCCGGGCTGGGCTGGGCTGATTGGCCTGGGCCCTTTGCGCGGGCCTGGGCTTGGGCATCCGGTCTGGGTTGAGTTTTGACCCGCAGGTTGTGGGTTTCGGGCCTGGGCTGCACAGTGCGGCCCAATATTTCAAAAAAAAAAACTGGGCCTGATCACTGCCCAGACCATAAAAAAAAAAAACACCAGAAAGAAAAAGAGAGAAAAAACAAAAAAAAAGAAAAAAAAAGGGAGAGAAGAAAGAAAAAGAGAGAAAAAAAATGAAGAAAAGGGGAGAGGATGGAAATATATATACCGGAATAGTAACCGGATATTAATATGCTATATATATTATATATTATTGCTGAAAGATCTATCGAGTAAGCATATTTTACGTTTTTTTATATATTTAAATTCCGATTGGGCTATTAAAAGGCCCATAGCATTTAATTTTCCTGCACGTTGATCAGTGATTTTGGCCAAAATCCGACGACCGTGAACAGTGTTCGGTCGGAATCGGGCGAACCCAGAAGTGTTTGACCGGAATCTGACGTCTCGAGATTTTCCCGACAAGCCCAGAAGTGTTTGGCCGGAATTCGATACCTTGGGTTTTTCCCGGTGTATTTATTTTATTATTTATTTTTATTGTAAGCTTGGGCTCATATTAGGCCTATATGGCCGGCTAAGCCGCCTAATCTGCTGATTTAATTTTTATTGGGCTCGTATAGGGCCCATTGCATTTAATTTTCAGTAATTTTAATTTTTATTGGGCTAATTAATAAAAGGCCTATTGCATTTCATTTCCAGCCATTTATTTTTTTTAATTGGGATATAATAGGGCCCATTGTATTTAATTTTCTCGTCTTTAATTTTACTTATGGGCTCGTACAAGGCCCATTATTTTAATTTTCTGCCATTTACTTTACTTGGGGTAATTAATATAAGGGCCCTTGCTTATTTTAATTAAGCATTTATGGATTCAATTATGTTATTTGAATTTGAGGCCCATAAAATTTCCGGACGAAATTTATACTGGGCATTAAATGCGAAAATGCATTTAAATTAAAATAGTCCGAAAGACTCAATGTAAGAGTCCAGAAGACTCGGGAAACGAAAAATACAACGAAGACTGGAAGTTTTACCGTTTCAAAAGATCCTGAAGATCCTTCAAAGGAAAATCGAAAATAAAAGCTATTACCACCAGCAGATGGAAATAATATAACCACCAGAAAGTGGATATTATACTTGCTTACCCTGAAGGAGCAATTTATTTTATATTCAATTTATTTTATGTTTAGTTTATATTATTACGCATTGCAATTTATTTTTATTTACTTTTTAGTACTTTATAATTGTTTCTTAGAATAATGCCTGAAGCATTAGTCTCGAAGACAATGCAAAATTGACATCCACAGGGGGAGAATTATATGTGTGTGGATGTCAATGTAACAGATTATGACAATGACTAAACGCTCCAGAAGAGCATAAATTCGAATATGTTCCTGAAGAACGCATGTTTTAATATGATCTAGCAGATCGCATATTTACGCGAGTACTGACACCCCCAGTAATAAAATGAATTATTGTGGATCCCGATGAATTGACTCTTATCTATTCCCTGAAGCGAATAAAATAATTGTTTGTGCCTATGGGCATTAATAAGAAAACAAATGGAAAAGGCTCAAAGCAAACATGCATATTATTATTGCAAAAAACAGATCCATAACTGGAGAACATTCAAAGAAGAATGGTTCTCATACATATGTTTAAACAAGTAATCTATCGGTTGGGTTCAACATTAACCCTGAAACTCTGAGCCTCACCATTAATGTTGACCCTAACACTGTCGTTCCAGGAGAACCACATACCACCCCTGTTGTTTTCTCCAGGTATCTCAAACCGATTCGTTGGAGGAAAACGAAGTGGAATCACACCATGATTCTCTCCTGCTTGCCACAATGTCTCTGTAATCAGTACCATGTTAGGCTTGTACTGATTCTTCAGATCCCTTAAGGTACGCACAAAGTCTTGAGACCTTCTTGCTATACCTCTGCAATTCCACAATAAAAGTCGTACCTTAGGCCATGTAGGTGGTAACCCAGTCACACTTGGGATGCTCCGAGCCATCATGGAAACCTGATAATAACTGCTTTGATTTAAAATTTGACATGAAGACTCTAGCTGAAATTCTTGCATCCTAGCAGATATAAAAAAACATTATAGAGTTAGCTGAGCCATAAAACTTTGTCCTTAGATTGCCTTGGTCCTCCACGAATAAAGTTTCTTCCATTGGAGTCACAAAGAACCTAGACGAGTATAGCTCATCTACAAAAACCAAACGTGGGATCCTTGCTAGCTCATTAGGCAGTTCCTCTTGTTGTTCATTTACCATGCTATAGGCCAATCTATTCCTTCTGCCTAGTGAGGCACCCTCAACAAAGAAAACAGTAGCTGGGGAAGGCATTTTTGTCTTGGTTGAGTTTTTTCTGTTTCTTTGCTTTGATGAATTTTTCTATATCTATGAGTTTTCCTGTATCTTTCCATGTAATCCTTCTCCCATTTTATAGCCTGAGTGTCCCCGAAAAGATCCAGAAGATTTTTCCGTGGATTATATTATTATTCAGAAATTTCCAAAGCTTTACAATCCTCGAGGATTTGCTTTTGGAAATGTCTGCCGCTACATTAATTATTGTCCAATAATTCTGATCTTTTCCGACATGAGTGGCTGGAATACGCCTAATATTGACACATGTATTGCAACCTGAAGCTAGCAATTGAGTAATTGAAACTTAATATATCCAGCCAGAAGCTGGAATGCACTAGCCTGGAGCTAGCAATTTTAAGTGTTTAGATACCCAGCTTGCGCAGCTGACACCAACTTGAAGTTGGTTCATGGATTTATTGTTTGGCATGACCGGATGGGCCATTCCGGGTCAATAATGATGCACGAAGTTTATTTTGGTCATTCATTGAAAAACCAGAAGTTTTACAATCAATAAATTTCCATGTGTTTTGTTTGCTGCGAACTTAATAATACGGCCATCCTATGATGAGATTGGCCTAGACCAGCAAATTTGGGAATAATTTCGGGATATGAACGCGGACTGATAGATCCGCTGTGTTGACCATCTAGGTAATTTTTACGATGCATCGACTAGATGGTCTATTGTGTGACGCAAGTTGGCATTGTGCGCACTTGTTCTAATGATTAAGCCACTTGCAAGTGCATATCCCTACTCATGTTATTAGACTATATGTCTAGATAATGCTGGTACGTTTCTTCAATGGAGAATGTATATCATTGGAAATAAACCCAAAGTGATTTGGGCCATATTGACAATTGATTGCAGGACCATTGATGAAATATGACTATGGTATTTTATACGCAGTATATGTGCATCAAGCCAATAAGATATTATAAGATCATAAGATCTCCCCATTGGTTCTCGGTCACAAAATATCTCCCATCTTCGGACCGTTGGTTGTACAGTATATTATGCTCCACCACAGCATAGTTAATCGAGTCCTTAAAGAAGGTTGGGAATAGATGTTGGGTAATCTCCATCAAATCACAACATTATTGAGACTATTGACTAAAAGATTGGAGATTCATTTACAGCAAGATTTGCTCATTGATAATTCGATATGTGCGTATACCCAACATCAGGGGGAGAAAGAAGCAGCTGGATCAAGTTTGTTGAAATGCATAATATATATGAATGTTGATCCTCATATAAATTAATGTGAACCTGAAGTTCAAAAGAAGATGATTCATTTGCAGGAAAGTTGATATGCAATTGCCAGATACATTTAAATTAAGTGTGACCATATACCAGCTGCAAATGCTCCTGTTTAAATTGATGTTCCTGAAGAACAATATAAGTATGCAAATGAATCTATAGTTTATACTCGGTTCCAAAAAGAAAAGAAAATCTCAATAAAGAAAAAAAAGGAGCAAATGTGATAAGATGGCCTTAGTAAGAAAAATATGGCCTCCAGTAGAGGTTTGAATTAAAAGTCCTCCAGAAGAGGTTGATTCTCTGAGACAATTGATAAAGTCTCAGAAGTAACTCAGGTACCTGAAATAAATGAGTATGATGAGATCTCAATTACAGTGTCAGGCATAAGATGGAACCGATGTGAAATAACCGTCGACGGAATATTTATGTTTAATATAGCGCTAAATGAAATGAGGATCATGAACCTACGAATGTAGGCACTGTATAATTGGCCAAAATATAGAAATACAATTAAGGCTGTATTAAACTCGCCCGAAGCGAGAAATTTCCGGACTTGTAGTCCGTACACCAGAAGGTGTAAAAATCCTATTGGTCATAAAAGGGTATTTGTGCGGAAATAAATAAATAATGAGATGTAAAGCACGGTTTGTGGCACAAAGTTTTTACCCAAACGACCAGGTATTAATTGTGAGGAGATATACTCCCCTGTGGTGGATGCATTTATTTTTGATAAGTCTTGCATTATATTAAAAGAATTAGAAATGCATCTAATAAATGCTATTACAGCCTATTATTATGGATCCATAATTCATGATATATACATAAAGATCCCTGAAGGATCCAAGTTGCCTGAAGCAATTAACTCCCGGGAAATTACAAAATAGAACTGAATTGATCTTTAGATAATTTAAATCATTTTGAGTATGGATAAACTTATTTATGATTGGAACTCCCGAAGAAGCTTCCAAATACCGTGCTATTAGATTGGTCCTGGAGTACCCTGTTGAAGTGCAATATGTATTGCTAAGAAAATAAAGCTTGAAGCTTTTGACTTAAGCCTATTGGCAAGATATGAATCTGCTCTTATCTTCGGGGTATAAAAGACGTGGTGTCATAAGCCCGAAGAAAGAAGAGTTGGTACTTGCAGATGCCGATCCCCCATTTGATCCACAAAAGGCACAGCCGGACATCTATCACAACTTTACACATGAAATCGTTGCATCATTGGGACTACAAAAGCAAGAGGGCAAGACAGATGCTCCAACACCAAAATTATGAAGATAAAGCTACCCACATTGTCCAGTCGGAGTAATGATGTATCAAAAGTGATCAGACAAGGCCTACATCACCAGAAGTTGACAAGAAAAATTATTGGCATGGAACGACAACAAGAAATCAAGAGTGGCTAAAATGAGGGGGAGTAGAATACGCACTGCACTCTTTTTCCCTTCACCAAGTTTTTATCCCACAGGGTTTTTCTTGGTAAGGTTTTTAATGAGGCAGTTCTTCCTAAAGCGTATTCTACCCACTGCACAATGACATTCAAGGGGGAGTGTTATAAAAATTATCAAAGTGAATGTCATTTTACCAAACACGAGTTTGTCTTCTTCCCCCTGCATGTCTATATATACACTGCTAAACCAAAAACAAATGTAATAG
>JAKUCV010002799.1:40651-78274 GCA_028386065.3 Turnera subulata | reverse complement strand
CCTGCTCCGCTACCAACTGAAACGCCCGTGTCCCAATTATTAATATGAGTTATAAATTAATTATAAATTGACCAAATAGCCCTTATCATTCCCGGGACACCCGTATCCCAAATTATTCATTAAAGAATATACAAGAATATACATCATGTGAAGTGACCAAATGCTCATCTACCCGGGATACAATATCAACCAACTAATCAATGTACAATTGTACAACAAATTAGACAACAACGAGTATGCAGCGGAAGACTAAACATAAGATAACATGTATGCAGTGAACACTATGGATCCGACCCGAGGAGAGGAGAGCACCGCCACCTGCTGACATGCTCTTCTGATCATCGATCAGCTATCCTGTGTAAAACTGTGAGGGGGTGAGACCAACCACTGTCTCACCGCAGACAAATAAACCAATAATATACAAAACAAATCAACTACAAGTACACCGGCAATGGCAATAGCAAACACAATGCACACAACAATTCACAATATACAACACCAGTCATCACCAGACTTCAACCATCACTATCATTACTTATATTATTATCTTTTTTATTAAGGTTAAGTATTTTATTTAGGGCCCTCTACTGTGTGCGTCGAGCTCGGTCCCGTCTCATGAGACAACCAGGCATAAGCCCAAATAAACCAGGCACGAAGCCCAAATAAACCAGGCACGAAGCCCAACATATCCAGAGAGAGAGAGACAGAGAGAAAGAGGGAGGTAGAAAGGGGGAGGTAGAAGGAGGGAGGTAGAACCGGCCATCACAGGCCCACATGCAAACCCGCATGCCATCCCGAGGGGTATTACTTCTCGCTCGAACCAACTGGTCAACAGCCCCATAGTAGACTTTATAATAGTATCTTATTCACAATTATCCTTTAAGAATTGTACCATACGTTATTTCAACATGGTTGTGTGGATTTAACATCTTAATCTCAAATCCGGGCCACCAGCCCACAATCCACCACACAAACCACAAGAACCACTTATCACGTTATTTAACACACAAAACAAACCATGCACGACAGGCATATTATATCACACTGGTACGCAGTTCACAAATCATGCACACTGCATCAGAGATATCATCAATATATAAACACTTTGCAATTAACAACATCAGCACATCAGGCAAGCATGCATACAACATTAAAGACCAAACAAACAACACCACTTTATATTCCAAACAATTAACCGAGCATTGTAGGCAGTAATGCATACAAAGGTTTATAAGTCCTCACCTTGGCCATAATAATTGTCTCGAAAGCCGAAGCCTCGTTTCGCCTCAACAACCTCATGTCCATAACCTCCTATGAACATATACCTCATATAAGAAGTTTATTCATGACAATTGAGCAAATGCATATTAATAACATGACCTCGAGTCAAACCCGTGACACTAAGCCCGTTACTAAGATCAGGGTCTAAATCCAAACAACTCAAATCCCAAGTTCCGTACTTAACTCTGATTGTAGTCAATTGGCCTAGAGTGTATTATCCCAAATCTCCAAAATACAACATTGGGCCTAAAGCCCACATCCATATTAGTCATTGGGCCTAAAACCCTTCTAAGTCCAAAACCGAATCCCGGGCCTAAAGCCCATTATGAAGTGGGGCTTAAAGCCCGTTACCCAAGTCCAAAGGTTACCAATTATGTCCTCGGGCCTCAAGCCCATATTTTAAGGTCCATCATCACTAAGTATAAAATTGGGCTCAAAGCCCGTTACTTAAATCCGAAAACTATTCACAGGTTAATTATTTGACCTGGGCCCGGTTTCCTAAGACCGTTCTAAGGTCAACCCGAGCCCAACTGTTCCCGGCCTATGGTTCTACCCGTGTCGGTATTTACCGGCCTAAGGTTCTACCCGTCTCGGTTTTCCACTAATCACAATTAAATACATAACCCAATTCCGAGTATAAGTACATGCCGAATATAGAATTAAAAGTACACCAAATATATACCGTGGAACGCCGAAACAAAAACCCGAGCCTTCGCCGGAATATTCCCGAGTCTCGCCGGAAAATTCCCGAGCCTTCGCCGGATTCCGGTGAACTCGCCGGAAAACACCCAAAACTGCCACAACAACCCAGCAACCACAAACCATTTCAGATTCAGCACAAAACAACCACGCAGATCCTTAAAACGAATTGCAAAGGAAGAAACCAAAGACTCTTACCCGGAAATTCACACAAATCCGCCGAAACGTCCACTGCCCGAAACAAAATCCGAGCCCGACAACACCCACACAACCTGCAGCCCTTCACTGCCCGTCACACAACCACCTGTTGGAACCGACCCCAACACCGGCGACAGCAGACCCGACACGCAGCAACAATCCAAACACCACCACACCGCCGGCAAACCCAACCAGAGCAGCAGCACACGACACAAAAACCACAACACCACACAAATCCGGCCCCCGTCGAGCCAACGAACCCGCAACAAACCGTGCACCACAACAAACATGCACACACCGACGTCAGACCATGGAAGAGTAAGGAAACGGAAAGAAAACAAAGAGGAGCAGGGCTTACCGACAACCCAAACCGAAGCCCCTCCGGTCCTCGTCACAGCTCAGCTCTCCCCTTGCACAGGTGCGGCGGCGGCGGCACAAAAGAAAGGGAATAAAATGATGGCCGTCGATTTGTGTGTGTGTGAGGAACCAAAAGAAGAAAGAAGTAGAGAGGAGGAGAGGAGAAGGGAGTCGGAGGCTTACCCGACCCAAGCGACGGCGGCGGCGACCCGATTAGCTCCCGGCTCCTCTGCAGCCACGGTGGAACCACGGCGTGGGGAAGGGAACCGAAAAGAAAGAAGACGGCGTGAAGACGGAAAGGAGGGAAGGAGGAGAACGGAGGGAGAGAGAACGAGAGGAGAAGGAAGAAGGGAGAGGCAGGAAAGAGAGAAAAAAAAAAGAGAGAAGGAAGGTAGGAGGGAGGCGGCGGGTTGGAAGAGAAGAGAAGAAGAAGAAACAAAAATAAGAAGAGAAGGAAGAAAGAAAAGAGGCTTGGGGTTAGGGTTGGCCGGCCTGGTCCAAAACGACGCCGTGTTTTTCAAAACGACGCTGTGTAACACACTTGCACACGTTTTTCTCCCACCAAGTGAAGCTTCCTCTTCACCATGAAGCCTCACCCGACAATCTTCTCCTTCTCCAGCAAGACAACCAAAATCTTCCTCCTCACACTTTTTCAGCCTGAAGCCTCCCTTGAAGCTTCTTTGCAGCTTCCACGCTTGTGTTTTTCAAGATGCTGCAAAAATAAAAAAAATCTGCCTCTGCCTTTGCTTCCTGCAAACAAACCCAGTAACTTGCCATCGTTCTACCCTCTGCACAAAAATTCTGCCCAACGTCTTACACCACAACCTTAATAGTTTTACAAAAAAAAAAAGAGGAAAGAAAGATAATAAAAAAAAACAACACAAAACACACACGACACACCACCCGTGCCGACCGCCACCACATGCTCCACCAAGTCACCACCACCATCACGCAGCCGACACCAACACCACCTGCACGACGCTGCCGCCCGCTCTCGCCATCCTCTCCTCCTTCTTCTCCTCCTCCCGCCACTACCAGCGCATCAGGCCGGCCGTGAACTGCCCAGACAAAGCCGACCCGACGACGCGATGACCCGAGCTCGCCTTCTCCTTTGCACCCGTTGCCAACGACTCGAAGTTCTCTTCCACCTCGCCTCTGCCGCCGTTCTGCTCGACGCCGCCCTTGCCATCGTCTGCACCTGCTCGCGCCGCCGCCGTCAACCCCGAGGTGAGCAGATCCGTCGTGGGGAGTTTGACCCAGATGGGTCATGATGCGGGTTGCGGGCAGACCCGGTTAGGAATAGGTGTGGGTCGTGGGCTGGGCTGTTAATGCTTAGTGGGTTGGACTTGGGTTTTGGGTTTTAGGTGTTGGGCTAGGATTGGGTTAGGCACTTTGGACTTGGACCTTGGCCCAGTCCGAATTAATTTTAAAAAATAAATAATAAAAATGATAATAAAAATAAAAATAGAGGTATATATAATTCTGGAATTATTATTAAAAAAACAAAACAAACATATCACAGATACAAATTTTTAGAAAATAATAAAAAGGGTAGTATACGGTTAAAATTTTTTGGGGTAAAAGAGAATAACTACCTTCATATGATAATTATAACGTAATTATTAAATTGTGATAAACTTTCTCAAGGATATATAGGATGTAAATGTTTTACCGGAAAGTATTATATGATAAATACCTTTGAAATACATTATAATAATTACTTTTAGGAAGAGATATATACAATAGCATTTGAGGAAATATTTTATGATAAGTATATACTTTGGAAAATACGGCAGAAAAGTATATGCATGGTATATAACTATATTTGTGAGGATAAATGAAATAAATCCTTTGACCCAATATCATTTTAGGAATATGTATATGGTCAATAATAATTATCTTGGGAAGTATAGACTTATAAAATAAATAAGGAAAGGGTATTATCAAAATAAATACCGGAATAGTAATCGGGTATAAATACAGTATGGAATTCTGACGCAGGAATAATAAATAGTGAATGATGATGATAACGGGGTTCACCGGGACGTAAACGAATCAGTTTAGTTTTATTTTTACGGTATAGCATCATTTGCATTTATGTGCATCTTATGTGAGTATGTGTTACTATTTGCTATATAGGAGCCAATAACGGACAGTATTCCGAGGAACCGGAGCCGGGATAGTTTGAGGACTTCCAAGAGTAGGGAAATCGGCTAAGGTGAGGATGGATAACCTTTAGTATGTTGCACATGATACTGTATTTGTTTTTCTGTGAATATTAGCCTGATTGAACTGCTGAGCCAATTGTGTTTGATTGTAGTTTTATTGCTGTTGTTGTTGATTTGTTGATTGTGGATTTATTGATATGATGAGATAATTGGATAATTAGAAGTTGTGTTGACGACTTATTTGTCACTAGGAAAGTAGTGGTACGACTAGTTGGTTAGAGACTGTTTTGTGGTGGCTTTGATCTGGGTTACTTATGTTAAGCATGTCTATGCTTGGGTTGTCTATCCCGTTATTATATTTTTGGGATGTCTATCCTGGTTCTATATTTTTGGGATGTCGATCCCTGGATTGATCTAGCACCCGGAACATGTTAATAACCAGGTCTGACCCCTAGCTTGTCCAGTGACAGGGCCCCGAAAGATAAAATTGTTAAAAATTAAGCATTCTTTTGGTCTTGGCTTGACTCAGTTATATTCTGGTTGTTTCTCTGTTATGTCTTTTGCTGGAATTTTACTTCGAAAGTATTATGTTTACCTGCATATTACTGTTTATCCTTCGTCGGTGAGCACTTCGGACTCACCCCTCGCCTGCGGGGTTTCATCCCGTAGGATGAGTTGCTCGTAGTACAGGTACGTGGTTCGGCCAGCTGCTGTTTCTACTCCACCAGACCCCGGATCCATACCTCCGCTGCATCTCATTCAAAATCTTCCGCTGCTGATATTTTATTTGTTGCTGTATCATGTATTATATGTTTGGCGAGATCACGTATTGTATGTTTCTGCTACTGCTGTTGTGGTTTGAATAATGGTCCCGGTGTCGGATGACGGATGTTGTATTTGAGATTGCTAGTACTGTAATTTATTTTGTATGTACTGTCTGCTACTGTAATAAGAACAGTTCTGGCACGTGTTTACTGTGTAAGGTAAATACAGGTCGGGGCCTTTCATTAACATTAAATTTATTTTTTGAAACGCCCCGACCCGTATTTACCGTACACAGTAAACACGTGCTTGAACTGTGACAACCCAACCAAAATAAGACCAGCATACAGTGTATACAATAGAAATCCGGGCTCAACAACCCATAATAAAAACAGTAATAACAACTCAACTGGCCCAATGGCCCAAGAATAATAAAACAGTGCACATCGGAAGACTTTAATAACTCACAAACACTGTATGCGACACTGATGCAAACTATGGATCCAAGTCCTGTCCAAGGGATAATGCCACAGCCTTTCTGGAATGCATCAAACCTGTACAACAAATAACTCATCCTACGGGATGAAAGCCCGCAGGTGAGGGGTGTTAGAAACAATAGCCCTTCGCTAGGGGGGTGAATAGCGATAATCGAATAAAAACGAAATAAGTAGGAATTAAATGCGGAATTGAAAGAATGAAGGACAAAAGCAATTTATCCTGGTTCACACACACTCTACTAGTGTGGCTAATCCAGCCCTTCAAGTCTCACTTGAAGATTTCACTATCTGCGTTAAGCTTACGGGTGCTTAACAAACCGTTACAACCTAGGAATTCTAGTCACAAGAATCCTAAACCCTGAAAGTTCAAGTCACATGAACTTCAGCTCTCTTGCTTGAAGATACCTCACTTCAAGACTTTCCACACAAGAAGATATACACCTCTTCTTGTGAATCTAACTAAGGAAACTAACCTCCCTTAAGGTGTGTAAATACACAATCACTCAGAACAAAAGACTCTCTCGAAGAGCAGGTATGAGTGTACAAGTGAAGCTCTAAAAGGCAACTCTCAAATCCTCAATAGGATATTGGCTCAACAAAGATTGATTTGAATGTATGAGATGAATGTATGTAAGTAGAGAGTTGATTAGTTCTGAAACATAGCAAAAAATGCTCAATTTGTAGCTCTGAAAAGTTATAGAGCCGTTTGAAATCCACCCAAAAACAGCCTTAAACAAAACATAGTGGGTGCTGAAAAGTTGTCTGCTACAACGGCAAAACATCGATGTTTTCACTTTAAACATCGATGTTTTAGCCAACAATTTCAAATTATTGCTCCAACGGCTAGTAGAACATCGATGTTTGTCTGAGCAAACATCGATGTTTTCATGCTCAACATCGATGTTCTCCAATTCAACATCGATGTTTTTGAGCTTCGCAAAAATATGATAAAAAGGGTTTATGCATGAACATCGATGTTGGAAAATGAAACATCGATGTTTTTTGGCTTCGGCAAAATTCATTTTGAAATCAATTATCAGAACATCGATGTTTCCAATAGAACATCGATGTTTTTCCGCTTCTGCCAAATTTTAGAAAACCTTGAAGAAATCACAACATCGATGTTTTAATGACTACATCGATGTTTTGACCAACGGTCACAAGAACATCGATGTTTTATAATCCAACATCGATGTTTTGGAGCTACTGCCAAAAAGATTGAAAATCAATATGAAGAACATCGATGTCTCAAATCACAACATCGATGTTTTGATCGGGCAGACCATTTTTAAGTGCAACGGTCATGAGAACATCGATGTTTGGGATGCCAACATCGATGTTCAGACCTTACTGCCCGTTTTGGAAGAAGTTTTAAGGCAGCAACATCGATGTCTAAACTTACTACATCGATGTTCATTATTTGTTTTATTTTGAGCCAATGCCTAGGAGAAGTTGAGTGTTTTACCTTGTACAAAGTAGATTCCTAACTTCTCTTGCTCTCATTGCACTTCAACTCTTTGATCAACTTCACTTGAATTCTTGATCACTTGGGTTGAGTACTTGATCTTTGCTTGATTTCTTTTTGCTTCAAGATTGTCATCAATTGAACCAAGGTTTGTCATTATCAAAACCCTGAAATGAAACAAGGAGGCATGAGTTCTAACAAGGGGTGAGTCCGAAGTGCTCACCGACGAAGGAAAGACAATCAATATGAACACTATAATTACTCAAAGTCCAATAACAGATAAAAACCAAAAGACAAGACCCAAAATCGGTCCATGACCAAAAAGACTCAAATAAAAATCCAACTATCCAATTTTATCTTTCCGGGCCCCGTCACGAATAAGCTAGGGTCGTACCAGGTTATCAACCTGTTCCTGGTGCCAGATCAAAAAGAACCCGGGATCAACAACCCAATAACAAACTCAGGGATCAACATCCCAATCAAACCGGCATCAACATGCCCATCACAAGTAACCCAGATCATGGCCACCACAAAACAGTCTCAAACCATCCGGTCGTACCTCTACTTACCATGTGACAATTACATTACCGTCATTAAAATCAAATCACAGGGATCTACATCCCTAACCAAAATACCGGGATAGACATCCCATCCAAAATACCAAGGATCGACATCCTTGTCACAATTTATTATTAATTAACCCATTATTCTTAAACCAAAAAGACTCAGGATCAACATCCAAATACCAACCAAGATACTGGGATAAACATCCCGACCACAATCAAGACAATAACCGCAACAAACCGCAACATCCAAATACCAACCAAACCGCAACAAATGCAACATGCAATAATCAACAAACACAATAACCGAGTAATACAGGCACATATTGAAGGAAATCCATCCTCACCTTGGCCGATTACTCAACTCCGGAAATAATGACCGGTCCGACGCCGGCTCCTCGGGAAACTGCCCGATATCCAAACCTATACCACAAGACAACATATACACATAAATACACATAATCGGTATACTATGATGCCAATACTGCGAATTATACCCATCCCGATTCATATTCTTTATTATTATCATTTACCAAAAATATAATACCGTACGTATACCCGAATAAAATTTCGGTACCATACTTAAATTAAATCTCTTTTCAGAATATTTTCATAAAATAATTATAATTTCCAAAATAATAATCATCATAATTTTCCAAAAAAATAATAACCTATTTATAATTTTCAAAAAATATATAGTATTTATCTTTTTTCTAAATATATAATAATATTTTCCAACATCAAAATTATAATTACCTTTAATTTCAAAGTACATATATATATCTCTCCATAACTATAATTTTCCAGAGAAAATAATACATAAATTAAATTTCCAGAAATTATTTTGATGATATACATATATATATTTTTCCAATTAAAAAATAGTTTTCCAAAACCAAACTTAATTATTTATCAAAGTAAATATATTTATATTTTCCTAAAAATATCAGAATTATATTGTCCATAATTTTCTCAAAATAAGTATATAATTTTTTTCCAAAATTATGTATCAGATTATAAACAAATAAATGTATATAAATTGTTTTTTTAAAATTAAATCGCACTGGGCTGAACAGTGCCAGCCCAACCTACTCCACAAGCCGGCCCAAGGACGGGCCCGCGAAGCAGGCCCGGAGCACAGTCCAAAACCCAGCCCAGGTTGGCGCGACCCGGACCCAGGAGAAACGGGTCGATGCAACCCGGCCTTACCTTACGCGGGTTCAGAGGCGGCGACGGCGCGACGACGAGAGGGAAGGACGAGCGAGCACCCCCACAGCAGCGGCGTACGAGGGCGACTCCCTGGGCAGTGGAACGGCGGCGCGGCGATGGCAGGAAGCTGAGCAGCGGCGCGGAGAGTGAGATCCGCGGGTCTGCCGACGGGTCAAGGGCGCGTCGCGGCGTGTCCGGCGGCGGAAGAGCTCGGGGCCGACGGGGGTGAGGTCGCGACCGCACGGCGAGCGTGCTGGTGGTGGCGGTGCGATGAGAGGTGGCGCGGATCAGGTCGGCGTGCACAGTGGCAGGGTGACGGTGAACAGTGTTTCTCCGGGTTTTCTTTTTTCTGTATTTTTCTATTTTCTTCTCTTTTTCTTTCTTTTTCTCCATTTTTTCCGATTTTCTTTTTCTCTTTTTTTTCTTTTCTTTTATTTTATTTTTTTCCTCTTTATTTTTCCTCTCTTCTTTTTTTTTGTTTTTCTGATTTTTCCCCTTCTTTTTTTTTCCTTTCCTTTTTCTCTTCTTTTTTTTTCTCCTTTTTTTCTTTCTCTCTTTTTTTTCTCTCTTTTTCTTTTTCTTCTCCTCTTCCTCTCTTCTTCCTTTCTTCCTCTGCCTTCCTCTTTATAACCGTTGAAAACACTATGCATCACTGTACGTCTTGTGACTCTGTAATAATGCAGCTTGTCTGCATTACAGAGCGAGTCCGGTCCGGACCAGAAAATAACTGATACCCCTTTAGATATTTTCCGGTGTGATTTTTCGACAAATTCTGAAACCCGAAAAAATACCAACTTAGGCCCGAAAAATCCACGGGAAAATCATGAGCGTGGGAAAACTCTCGGTTTTGAAAAACGACTCCCGATTTACCTTGAATTAATTACCCAAGATTAATTCAACCGTAAATCACGGTAAAAAGACTTTTACAGTCCCGGTAAAAATCAAAAATTTTACCCGGACTGTTACATTTTTTATATAATAATTTTATTTCTTTCAAAATTGATTTTAGATTAAAGGGATGATATAGTTTCCTGTTTTTATTAGTTTCTCAATTTATTTTTAATTTCATAAATTATTTTTTCTTAAAAAATATATTTTTAGAATCTTATTATCGTATATTACAATAAAAAATAGTGTCAAATATCCAAAAATTTATTAGTTCACCACCCGTGAGATCCACGGGCTTGATCAGTATTTAATTTTTTTATTAAAAAAATTAAACTTTCCAATTATAATTTTTAGGCATTTGATAAGTAAAATTGTAACGGCCCGGGTAAAATTTATGTTTTTACAGGGGCTGTAAAAAGCTTTGTACAGTAATTTACCGTATGAAATTAATATTGGGTAATTATTTCAGGGTAAATTATGCATTGGATTCAGAAACCGACCCTTACCCCACGTTCCCGATTTTTCTGCGGATTTTTCGGACCATAGTTGGTATTTTTCGGGTCCAGGAATCTTAAGAAAAGTCAGGTTTAACCTCGAATTATCGGGCCAGAAATTAAGTCAAGGGGGCATTACAGTTATTTTCTGTTCCGGACGGTACACGACTGCATGATTGAGTCACGCAGCCGCCTCTTCCCTGTGTTGTCTGTGACTTTCCTGTGCAACCTGTGATCTCTTCTTTTTCCCGTGACTTCAGCCTCCATTGCACCAACACCAACATTTTTCTGTCTTCTGCAATTTTTCCTCTGCACCAAATACTGCCCAGTTCTCGTTCCTTCCTCTGCAAACACAAAACCTTCAAAAGAAAGAAATAAAAAAAAGGAAAAAGGAAGCAACAAAAACAACACACAACACCACCATCTCTTCAACCACCACCACACACCACGCGACACAAACACCACCGCCGGTCGTCAACCCCTCTTCCTCACCACGCGCACGCCACCAACGACAACCACACCACGCCGCCACGTCACCGCCCTTCCTCCTCATTTCTTCTTTTCTTTCTGCGCGCCGACCACCACCTTGTCCACCGACAGCACCACTTATGCTCGACGCCGCCTGCACCTCCACCCATCCGCATCGCCGTCGCCTTCTCCTCCTCCCCGACGCAGCTGCAGCGCCGCGCGACGCAGCCGACGCGAGACGACCCGCGAGCTGCCGCCGGATCCGCCCGCTCTTCCTTCTCCTTCGCGACACCACCACTGGTGGCAACCGCCGCCGCCTGCATGCTGCAAACGGACACGACCCCGCCACCCTGTGTCGAAGCTCGCCTCGTCATGCCGCCGTTTGCAGCCGCCGAGGTGAGTTGTGGTTGACGACCCGACAACCATTTCTGAAACCGGGTCACGGATGGTAGATTGACCCAGCAGCTTCGGGCCAGGCGTGGGCTAGGAGTCGGGCCGAGCTTGAGGTTGGGCTCAATTCGTGGGCCTGATGCTTGGCTTGGTCTGGCCAGTCAGCCCTGGACCTGGTCAACTTTGGGTCTGGTCTATTAGTGGGCTGGGTTAGTACTGTTGGCCTAGTCCGAATTAATTAATTAAAAAAATAATAAATAATGATAATAATAATAGTAAGGGAATGTATAATCTGGATATATAAAAAATATATATATATACTATGGACTATACTTTCTGAAAAAAATAAATACATAATAAACGGTTATATTTTGTGGAATGAAAGAAATAATTACTTTCATATGGTAATCTCAAAAGATTAAAGTAATTATAACATAATTATTAGATTATAGTAAATTCTCTTAAGGATATATAGGATGTAAATGTTTTACCGGAAAATATTATATGATAAATACCTTTGATATACGTTATAATAATTACTTTTGGGAAGAGATATATATGTACGTTAGCATTTGAGGAAATATTTTATGATAAGTATATTTTTGAAAAATACGGCAGAAAAGTATATACATGGTATACGATTATATTTGTAAGGATAAATGATATATTTATTTTGGGAATATATATATGGTCAATAATAATTATTTTGGAAAGTACATACTTATGAAATAAATAAGGAAAGGGTATTATCAAAGTAAATACCGAAATAATAACCGGACATATGTATAGTATGGTATTTTGGCTCATGAATAGTAAATAGTGAATTATGATGATAACAGGGTTTCACCGGGACGTAAACGAACCAGTTTAGGCTTATTTTTACGGTATAGCATCATTTGCATTTATGTGCATCTTATGTGAGTATATGCTATTGTTTGCTATTTAGGAGCTGATAACGAACAGTATCCCGAGGAACCGGAGCCGGGACAATTTGAGGACTTTCAGGAGTAGGGAAATCGGCTAAGGTGAGGATCGATAACGTTTGATATGTTGCACATGATACTGTGTTTGTTTTTATGTGATTATTTTGCCTGATTGAACTGTTGAGCCAATTGAGTTTGATTGTGGTATCATTGTTGTGGTTGTTGATTTGTTGATTGTGGATATACCGATATGATGAGATAATTGGATAATTGGAAGTTGTGTTGACGACTGTATTGTCACTAGGAAAGTAGTGGTACGACTAGATGGTTAGAGACTGTTTTGTGGTGGCTATGATCTGGGTTACTTGTGATAAGCATGTCTATACTTGGGATGTCTATCCCGTGATTATATTTTTGGGATGTCTATCCCTGGGATCTATATTTTTGGGATGTCGATCCCTGGGTTCTCTTGGATTGATCTAGCATCCGGAACATGTTAATAACCAGGTACGACCCTAGCTTGTCCAGTGACAGGGCCCCGAAAGATAAAATTGGTAATAATAAATATTCTTTTGGTCTTGGCTCAGTTATATTCTAGTTGTTTCTCTGTTATGTCTTTTGCTGGAATTTTACTTCGAAAGTATTGTGTTTGCCTGCATATTACTGTTTATCCTTCGTCGCTGAGCACTTCGGACTCACCCCTCGCCTGTGGGGTTTCATCCCGTAGGATGAGTTGCTCGTAGTACAGGTACGTGGTTCGGCCAGCTGCTGTTTCTACTTCACCAGACCCCGGATCCATACCTCCGCTGCATCTCATTCTAAGTCTTCCGCTGCTGATTATTATATGCTGCTGTATTTTATATGTTGTTGCATTGCTGTATTACTTCCTTTGCTGTATCATGTATTATATGTTTCCGCTACTGCTGTTGTGGCTTGAATAATGGTTCCCGGGATCAGGTGACGATTGTTGTACTTGGGGATTGCTTGTAATGTATTTTATATTGTATGTATTGTCTGCTACTATAGTAAGAACAGTTCTGGCACGTGTTTACTGTGTACGGTAAATACGGGTCGAGGCGCTTCAAAAATAAATAAAACTAATCAAGTAACAAGAAAAGGATAAAAAAATAAATTATTTTATAATAATATTCACAAAAAGAAATTTTTATTTTTTTTGTGTATTTTCTTTTTTTGCTACTTTGTGTTCTAAATAAATAAAATTTAATTTATACGTCAATATCTAATTCAGTTTTTTTATATATAATATAAATAATAATTTCAAGAAAAATATTTTCTAAACTAATAATATTTAATATTATATGTATAGATATATTTATATATATAAATATTAAAAATAAGTAAAATTTAAATATCGTTATCTGATCAAGTAGCAATAATTTTTTTCCTTATCTTAAATTTCTGTAAAATTCACTGTATGTTTATAATCATCTTTAATACAAATCAAGTTTTTTTTTTTTGAGACATCTCTCATATTATCCTTATATATTAGGTTTTAATAAATTGTGCTATCCTCCTAACGTTTTTGCATAACATTCAAATAGTTAATAACCTATTTATTTAAGGGTGAACATTAATGTAATATTGCAATAAGTAATTTCAATAGTAATTTAATTTTCCCAATCTATTTACATTTTATTCTTTAAAAATAAGACGCCCCGACCCGAATTTACCGTTATTCACAGTAAACACGTGGGACCAAATACTATTACAAAAACCACGCCAGTAAATTCAACCAACAATATATTACAGAACCAGTTCAAGTCACCGACACACAGAGATATTATTACATCAAACAACTAAAGCGGAAAGACAAATACAAAGAGTAGCAGCGGAAGACATAACACAACACAAAAACATATAGTAGTAATGCATCGCGGGGTGGATCCGGGACTGGCAGAGGGTGCGCCACAGCTAGCCTCGAACGTACCTGTACTACGCACAGATCAATCTACGTGAGGCGAGGGGTGAGTCCGAAGTGGTCACCGGGTAAAATCCATAAGTAAAGACAAATATGCAAGCAACCAATAATAACCAAGTCACAAAGAAACAAACAGAAGTTCATACCACTTACCAGAAAGTACTACGTGTTATCCTGGACACACTATCCAATTTTATTAGTAGGGCCCCTATCATTAGTTAAATGTTGGCCGTCGCCAGGTAGCCGATCTAGCTAGATCTTGGGTACTCCCCGTAACAACAAAATCAATAAACCGGCACAGCCAGGGAACGGACACCAAGCACACTTCCCCCAGTGCCAAAATAATAACCAGGTACAGACAAGGAGTGAACACCAAGCACATCTCCCCCAGCACCATAACAACAAAACAGGACTACCATCAGGCTGTTCCAACATTTAACCGTGATACTAAACGTCTAAGTGATTCATTTAATTATTAACCTCATATTCAACTGTCCAGACTTTACTAATCAACCCGAGCAGGCTCTCGGCCTCTCCGCTCGACCCAAATAATAAACAATTTAATAACGGTACCCCTGGTACTCAGTGTGGTCATCAATAACAACGGAGATTCAACATCATCAACCTCACAACATCATTATCAACAATAGGTAGCACAATCATAGCAAACCATTCACAGTCACAACAGTAGTATCATACCAGCAATACAATTCACAGTAACAAACAACAACCTAGTATTATGGGCAACATATTTATATTTACTTATCCTCACCTTAGCCGATATATTCCTCGGGAAACTCGTCCACCGGTCCTGGTTCTTTGTGCTCGTTCACGTTATCAGCTCCTATATATAATTAATAACTGGATATAGTCACACAAATGCACAGTGAATATGATATGCAGATGACTATAATCCCGTTCCCCGTACCCGATTATTGTTCCGGTATAAATATTATTTAGAAATATTCTTTTCCAAAATATATATATCGTTACCAAAAATATATATTATTTTCCAAGTATAAACATTATTTTATTTTATTTATATATAAATATATTTATTATTATTTAATCCTAGGCCCAGATTTTATTTTTGAGCCCAAAATAATAACCTAAAGGCCCATGCAAGTCCAACGTCTAATGCACAGGTGAAAGACTAGGCCAAAACTTTGGGCCATTGGCCAAGCCCACATGTCAAAGGCCCACTTACTCAAATGTTGGCCTAATTAACCCGTGTCTTCCCCAATTTCCAGCAAAAGATCTGCAACCAAAACTACTGGTACCTACCGAATACTACTGCTTATATATATGTGATTTTATAACCTTTTTAAAAAAAAAAAAAAAGATTTGGTGAGATGCTAACTCACCTTGATGCAATAGTTTTTCTTTTCCTACAACTTGTGTTGGTGATCGTTCCAAGAGACAACAACAGCAAGTGTTGCAGAGAGGAGGAAGAAGAAGATGAAAAGATGGTGGTGATGTTGTGTTGTTTTGGTTGTGGGGTTGTTGTGTTATTTTCTTCTATATATATATATATATACATATATATATATATATATGAAAGCAAAGTTGGCAAAAGCAAGGTGCAGGAAAGAAACGCAAGAAGAAGGCTAGTATGGTTTTGTTTTGCAGGTAATGAGCAGAGGAGATGAAGAGTCTCTATATAGGCAGGCATGGGTGAGGTGTAAGCATGAAGGAGATGAAGTGTGAAGGGGAAGATGATTCCTTCCTTCCCAGGGAAGAAGAAGAATGTCGGGAGCAGCGTCCAGGTGAAGAAGAAGCTGCACAGGCGGTGGCGTGAACGAGAAAAAGGTGGTGCTTGCGTAATGCACACACCCAACCGGGTATTGTCTGGACCAGCAAATAACTAAAATACCCACTTTACTTTATTTCTGGTCCGTTCTCTTAAGGTTAAACCCGACTTTTCTTAAGTTTCCTGGACCCGAAAAATATCAACTCTGGTCCGTAAAATTCGTAGAAAAATCTAGATCGTGGGGCATGGCTCGGTTTTAAATTCCGATGTATAATTTACCTTAAAATAATTACCCAAGATTATTTTTATTCTGTAAATTACTATACAAAGCCTTTTACAGTCCCGGTAAATATATAAAATTTACCCGGGCTGTTACAGTCTTTCCCCCTTAAGGAATTTCGTCCCCGAAATTCATTCCCAATTCTGAGAAAAGATGTGGATACTGAGATCGCATATGTTCTTCGACTTCCCATGTGGATTCATTAGTAGAATGCTTGCTCCATTTGACCTTAACCATAAGAATGGTGCGTTTCCTTAACTGTCGCACTTCCCGGGCAAGAATCCGTTCCGGTACTTCTGTATAGGTAAGATCTTCTGCAACTTCAACATCAACTGGTGTCACAACATGACTAGGATCCGAACGATACCTCCTTAGCATAGAGACATGGAACACGTCATGAATACGTGACAACTCTTTAGGCAATGACAACTTGTAAGCCAAAGGCCCAATCTTCTCAACAATCTCATATGGTCCAATATATCTTGGACTCAACTTTCCTCTTTTACTGAATCTAATCACACCTTTCCAAGGTGCGACTCTTAAGAAGACCTTCTCACCAACGTTATACTCTATCTCACGTCGGTGTTTGTTGGCATAACTCTTCTGCCGATCTTGAGCAGCTCTCATGCACTGCTTCACTGTCTGGATTTTATCCACTGTTTGCTTGACCAAGTCCGGTCCAATGATCAATCTTAAACCTTCTTCATCCCAGCAAATCGGACTTCTACACTTTCTCCCATAAAGAGCTTCAAAAGGCGGCATACCAATACTGGAATGATAGCTATTGTTGTAGGCAAACTTGGCCAAAGGCAAGTACTTGTCCCAACTCCCACTGAAGTTGAGTGCATAAGCCCTAAGCATATCCTCCAGCATCTATATAGTCCTTTCAGACTGTCCATCTGTCTGTGGATGAAAAGCAGTACTAAAGCTCAGCTTAGTTCCCAATGCTGTTTGTAAACTCTTTCAAAAACGTGATGTGAATCTGGGATCTCTGTCCGAGACTATGGACTTTGGAATACCATGTAGTCTCACAATCTCAGCAGCATACTTCCCTGCCAATGTGTCCATAGTGTCGGTTTGGCGTATAGGAAGGAAATGAGCTGATTTTGTTAATCGGTCAACAATGACCCAAATAGCATCATGTTGCTTCCGGGTCATCGGTAACCCAACCACAAAATCCATGGTGATCATCTCCCATTTCCACTCTGGTACTGACAACGAACGCATCTTGCCGGCTGGAGCTTGATGCTCGGCCTTCACTTGCTCGCAAGTAATGCATCTTGAACATACTCGGCTATGTCTTTCTTCATACGAGGCCACCAATAATGGCTCTTCAGATCTTGATACATCTTGGTACTTCCAGGATGCATTGCATATGGTTTCATATGTCCTTCTTCAAGAATCCGATTACGCAAATCACCGACGTTGGGTACACATATCCGTTTCCCAAACATCAGTGCACCATCTTCGGCTATGCGAAACTGGTCCTATTTCCCGATACTTGCTCCTTCCGTTAGCTTGATCAGGTCAGGATCTCCATCTTGTAGTTCTACTATCCATCCTCTTAGGTTAGACTTGACACTCATGTGTGCCAGTAAGGCTCCAGTGTCATCAATTGCTAAGTCAACTCCCAACTTCCTTAACTCGATGAGTGAGGATATCGAGTAATTAGTGGAAGCATCTTCTAGTTGTCTCCGACTCAATGCATCAGCTACCACATTAGCCTTTCCTGGGTGGTACTCGATGGTACAATCAAAATCATTAAGCAACTTAACCCAGCGTCTTTGTCGCAGGTTAAGCTCTTTCTGAGTCATGATGTACTTAAGACTCTTATGATCGGTGAAGATCCGACACTTCTCTCCAAATAAATAGTGTCTCCAAATCTTTAGAGCCAAGATCACAGCTGCCATCTCTAGATCATGCATCGAATAGTTCTTTTCATGAGGCCTTAGTTGTCTAGATGCATAAGCAATTACTCGACCTTCTTGCATCAGTACAGCTCCCAAACCAAGACCTGATGCATCACAAAACAACACATATTCCACTCCTGGCTTTGGCACTGTTAAGACTGGTGCCGTGGTTAGCTTCTTCTTAAGCTCTTCAAAACTCCATCGGCATTCTGGACTCCAAACAAAAGCTTGCTCTTTCCTTAGTAGCTTGGTCAAGGGACTAGCTATTAAGGAAAAACCTTTAATGAACCTTCGATAGTATCATTCAAGACCAAGAAAACTCCTGACTTCGGAAACATTCTTGGGAGGCTCCCACTACAAAATGGCTTTGACTTTGGCAGGATCCACCTTTATTCCATCCCCACTTACTACATGCCCGAGGAAAGAAACTTCTCCAAGCCAAAATTCACACTTACTGAATTTGGCATATAGCTGCTTCTCTCGAAACCTTTGAAGCACTATCTTCAAATTCTCCTCATGCTCTTCCTTGTTCTTAGAGTAGATAAGGATATCATCGATAAAAACCACAACAAATTTATCCAGAAACTCAATCAACACCAAGTGCATCAAGCACATGAATACTGCGGGTGCGTTGGTCAAACCGAAAGGTACCACTGTGAATTCAAAGTGGCCATACCGAGTGCGAAAAGTTGTCTTCGGTATGTCCTTCTCCGCAATCTTGATCTGGTGGTAGCCTGATCGGAGATTAATCTTTGAAAATACCGTGGCTCCTTGAAGTTGATCGAAAAGATAATCGATCCTAAGTAACGGGTACTTGTTCTTGACCGTCACCTTGTTTAACTGTCGATAGTCCACACACATCGGTAGACTACCATCCTTCTTTTTCACGAATAAAACTGGTGCACCCCATGGTGAGGTACTAGGTCTGGTGAACCCTTTTTCCAATAATTCGTCTAGTTGCTTCTTCAACTCCTGAAGCTCCGTTGGTGCCATCCTGTATGGTGCCATCGAGATAGGTGTTACTCCAGGTACAAGCTCGATGGTATACTCAACTTCTCTGTCGGGCGGCAATCCTGGTAGATCGTCTGGAAACACATCAACGAACTCCTTCACAACTGGAAAATCTTCCGGGGTAGGATCCTGTGTTTCTTCGCCTCTGATGCTAGACAACAGGGCATTCGGACCATTCGGCTTCACTTAGTAGTCCTGGGTAGCAGAGATACTACATGTGGTTGCAGCTCTCCCTAAACCGGACAAGACAATTGACCGCTCTTTGGTGGATGTTAGTGTCACTTGTTTAGCTCGGCAGTCCACCAAAGCTCGATACTTCGACAACAAATCCATGCCCAGGATTATATCAAATCCTCCCATGTTCATAACAAAGAGTTGGGCAAGGAAAGTTTCATTCCCGTACACCAACGGTACGTCTTTACAAACTTGATCTAGCCTTACTATGATGCCTGCGGGTAATCTAACACTCATTGGCTTTTCTAGCAGCACACCTTCACAGTTATGTTGTATAGGATATGTTTGGGCAATAAAGGAATGCGTAGCTCTAGGATCAACTAATTTGAATGCAACATTATTATGTACTGTAAAGATACCTGCTATCACTTGAGCATCCTCAGGATCCTCTTCTGCGGTGATGACAAAAACTCTGGGGGCAGTTGTACTCTGATTAGCTCCAGATAGAGTCCTTGCAGAAGGATTTCCTTGGCTACAATTGCATCCAGGGGCTCCAGATCCACTTGGCACACTAGCCACAGAGGCTTAAAACTGTTGGTGCGGAAGTAGGATTACTGCTTCTCCCGAGCTTCGGGCGTGTATTCCGGTAGTGTTCCAGCTCATTACACTCATAACATCTGATAGAAGATAGTGGACATTTGTAGCGGTTGCTTCCAGAGGCAGTCCCTCCAGATCCACTCCATCCTCTAGTGGAAGCACCGCAGTTGTTGTTCCAACCACGTCCTTGAGTCACTTGCTGGTACTGTCCTCGTCCAGCTATAGGTGCACTAGCAGCAGGCACATATGGCTTCTTGTTCTGACCGATAGGAACCAGTGGTACAGTTCTCTTCCGGCGGTACTCCTGTTGATCACGCCATGTGACTTCAGACTTTTGAGCATCCCTGACCATAGCCTGATAACCATCATATTCTTTGCATCCCATGATAGCTCGAATGTCAGGGTGTAGACCCCTCAAAAAATGTTGGCATCTGGCTTCAGTAGTTGCTACTAGATCTCCAACATACAGGGACAAACGGTCAAACTTCCTTTCGTACTATGTCACAGTCATGTTATCCTAACGCAATTCCAGGAATTCACACTGCATGCGAACTTGAAATTCTTCGGTGATGAACTTGTCCTTGAACATAGTCGTGAACTCCGCCCATGGCATTACAACCGGTTTTGGTAGGTCCCTAGTGACAGATTCCCACCATATTGTTGCTTCCTCTCGGAGAAGAGAAGCGACATAGTTTGCCCATTGATCGGTCGTACACTTCAGCTTAAGCATAACCGTGTTGATCTGACGTAGCCATTCGTCCGCTTCTCGGGGGTCAGTTTCCCCTGAGAAAATCTCCCCTCCAAGCTTGTTTAGCTTGGTAAAGACAAGGTCATCAACGGGTCCCTCGGCCGTCTGACGATGCAGGATTTGTGTCATCATATGCATCATCTGTAGTGACATTGGTGCTGGCATTTCAGGTACCTCGTTATAAGCGTACGGTGCTCCTCCGTACTGGTGTGGTTGATGTTGTGGTTGATGGTGTGGTTGTTCAACTGACACTTTGTCCTCTTCCAAGTATTGTTGGGCAGTATGATGGTGACCCTCGACCGGATCCATGTCGTCCTACCTATATGAAGATGCATGCATGAAAATTAGACATGTGGAGCAGGGTATGCACAAACAACAAACAACACTCAAAGACCTACTACCTGCTCCGCTACCAAAATGAGACGCCCCGACCCGAATTTACCGTTATTCACAGTAAACACGTGGGACCAAATACTATTTAAAAAACCACGCCAGTAAATTCAACCAACAATATATTACAGAACCAGTTCAAGTCACCGACACACGGAGACATTATTACACCAAACAACTAAAGCGGAAAGACAAATACAAAGAGCAGTAGCGGAAGACTTAACACAACACAATAACATATAGTAGTAATGCATAGCGGGGTGGATTCGGGACTGGCAGAGGGTGCGCCACAGCTAGCCTCGAACGTACCTGTACTACGCACAGATCAATCTACGTGAGGCGAGGGGTGAGTCCGAAGTGCTCACCGGGTAAAATCCATAAGTAAAGACAAATATGCAAGCAACCAATAATAACCAAGTCACAAAGAAACAAACAGAAGTTCATACCACTTACCAGAAAGTACTCCGTGTTATCCTGGACACACTATCCAATTTTATTAGTAGGGTCCCTATCACTAGTTAAATGTAGGCCGTCGCTAGGTAGCCGTTCTAGCTAGACCCAGGGTACTCCCCGTAACAACAAAATCAATAAACCGGCACAGCCAGGGAACAGACACCAAGCACACTTCCCCCAGTGCCAAAATAATAACCAGGTACAGACAGGGAGCGGACACCAAGCACATCTCCCCCAGCACCATAACAACAAAACAGGACTACCATCAAGTTGTTCCAACATTTAACCGTGATACTAAACGTCTAAGTGATTCATTTAATTATTAACCTCATATTCAACTACCCAGTGTGGTCATCAATAACAACGGAGATTCAACATCATCAACCTCACAACATCATTATCAACAATAGGTAGCGCAATCATAGCAAACCATTCACAATCACAACAGTAGTATCATACCAACAATACAATTCACAGTAACAAACAGCAACCTGGTATTATGGGCAACATATTTATATTTACTTATCCTCACCTTAGCCGATATATTCCTCGGGAAACTCGTCCACCGGTTCTGGTTCTTCGTGCTCGTTCACGTTATCAGCTCCTATACATAATTAATAACAGCATATAGTCACACAAATGCACAGTGAATATGATATGCAGATGACTATAATCCCGTTCCCCGTACCCGATTACTGTTCTGGTATAAATATTATTTAGAAATATTCTTTTCCAAAATATATATATCCTTACCAAAAATATATATTATTTTCCAAGTATAAACATTATTTTATTTTATTTATACATAAATATATTTATTATTATTTAATCCTAGTCCCAGATTTTATTTTTGAGCCCAAAATAATAACCTAAAGGCCCATGCAAGTCCAACGTCTAATGCACAGGTGAAAGACTAGGCCAAAACTTTGGGCCAATGGCCAAGCCCACATGTCAAAGGCCCACTTACTCAAATGTTGGCCTAATTAACCCGTGTCTTTCCCAATTTCCAGCAAAAGTTCTGCAACCAAAACTACTGGTACCTACCGAATACTACTGCTTATATATATGTGATTTTATAACCTTTTTTTTAAAAAAAAAAAGAAAAAAGATTTGGTGAGATGCTAACTCACCTTGATGCAATAGTTTTTCTTTTCCTACATCTTGTGTTGGCGATCGTTCCAAGAGACAACAATAGCAAGTGTTTCTGAAACGCCCCGACCCGTATTTACCGTACACAGTAAACATGTGCCGGAACTGTGACGACCCAAACAAACAAAGCCCAGCATACAGTGTACACAACAGAAACTCGGGCACAACAGCCCAAAATAAAGCAACAATAATATCATAACCGGCCCAATGGCCCAACAATAGTAAAACAATGCACAACGGAAGACTTAATAACTCACAAAGACACTGTATGCGACACTGATGCAAACTATGGATCCGAGTCCTGTCCAAGGGATAACACCGCAGCCTGTCTGGAATGCACCAACCCTGTACCACAAATAATCCATCCTACCGGATGAGAGCCCGCAGGTGAGGGGTGAGTCCGAAGTGCTCACAACCATGGATAGACGATCAATATGAAACACTATAAGTTACTCAAGTCGAAAACACAGGCATATCAGCCAAAATAAAACAAGCTAAAAGACTCGACCCAAAACTGGTCCAAGACCAAAAAGACTTAAATAAAAATCCAATTTCCACTTTTATCTTTCCGGGCCCTGTCACGAGTAAGCTAGGGGTCAGACCTGGTTATCAACATATTTCGGGTGCCAGACCAAATCCAAGAGAACCCAGGGATCGACATCCCAAAAATAATCACGCTTATCACAAGTAACCCAGGTCAAGGCCACCTCAAAACAGTCTTAAACCATCGAGTCGTACCTCTACTTACCACGTGACAATTATATTATCATCAAAACCAAATCACAGGGATCGACATCCCTAGCCAAAATACAGGGATAGACATCCCATCCAAAATCAAGGATCAACTTCCTTATCACAATTCATTATTTATTCCATTTTATTTAATACCAAAAAGACTCAAGGACAAACGTCCAAAAACCAATCACAATACTGGGATAAACATCCCGACAACAATCAAGACAATGGGATAAACATCCTGAATCAAACCACAGCAACTGCAACATCCAACAATGCAATAATCATCAAACACAATAACCGAGTAATACAGGCACATATTGAAGGAAATCCATCCTCACCTTGGCCGATTACTCAACTCTGGAAACAATGACCGGTCCCAAGCCGGCTCCTCGGGAAACTGCCCGATATCCGAACCTATACAACAAAACAATATATACACATAAATGCACATAATCGGTATACTATGATGCCAATATTGCGAAATAATCCCATCCCGGTTCATGTCTTTTATTATCATCTTTTACCGAAAATATTATACCGTACGTATATCCGAATATAATTTCCAGCCTAGTGTTTAACCCCTTTAACCGAAGGGTACCCATACTAAAGCCCAGGCCCACTAGTCTAGGCCCGTTAATAACTCAGCCCACGACGACCCAGGCCCTAGGTCTTAATAGAACCGGGTCAACCCAAATAGAATCGGGTCAAACCCGTCACAGATGGGTCGACCCGCATCTTCTTCATTTCACATCTCACCTTGGGTGAGCTCCGGCGGCGGCGCGACACAAGGAAAACCGAGGGCGGCATAGGTTGCGGACGTGGGTGGCGACGTCGATGTTGGCAGAGGTGAGGCTCGCCGGCGCGAAGGAGGAGGCAACGACGAGGCGGCTGACGGCGCGACGACCCGACGACAAGGAACACAGCAAGGCTGAGGTGACCGCAGGCGGCACGACGTGAGGCTGCAGGGTGGCGGCGCGTCAAGGAGGTGGATCTGCAGGTGGAGGAATTAAAGGACGCGGCTGCGGGTTTCTTTTCCTGCAGCGAGGGAGGGCGGCGTCGAGCACAGGTTGTGCTGGCCGCGGTGGACACGGGCGGCGACTCTCGGCTGTCGATGTTGCAACTCTGGGAGGCGGCGAGGCGTCTTCAGCGGCGGCAGCACGCAAGCAGGAAGGGAGAGGGAGAGGTGGCGGTCGGCTGCAGCGGGAGATGGTGCAGGTGGTGGGGCAGCGCGGGTGTGGTTCACGGTGGAGGTGGAGACGTCGGTTGGGTTGTATGTTTGAGTTGTTTTCTTTTTTTTTTTTGCTGGTCTGTGAAAGGAGAGGGTTACTGGTGTTTTCGGTGGTTGCAGGAAGAAGGTTAGATAGATTGAAGAAGAAGAAAAATGAGGGTGGTGAGTGCAGATGAGGCAAAAAAAGATAGGCAGTATTCACAGGTAAAGAAAAAACAAAGAGGATCACAGATGAAACAGGGAAGGGGCGGCTGCGTGACTCAATCACGCAGTCGTGTCCTGAGCAGACCAGAAAATAGCTGTAATACCCTCCTTTGTTATTTTCCGGTGTGATTTTCTGAAGATTCTGGGACCCGAAAAATACCAACTTAGGCCCGAAAAATCCACGGAAAAAGCTCGAGCACGGGAAAAGCCTCGGTTTCGAAAAACGACGCCCGACTTACCTTGAATTAATTACCCAAGATTAATTCTTTTGGTAAATCATGGTAAAAAAAACTTTTACAGTCCCGGTAAAAATCTAAAATTTTTACCCGGGCTGTTACAGTCTACCCACCTTAAAAAAATTTTGTCCCCGAAATTCCTTGTCTTATCCGTGGGTCCTACCACGATAAGCTTCTGGCACACTCTGCCAGGTGTCCAAACTCAACGCGAGATACCGCTTATACCCTTAAGCGACATCTCATCCGCTTATAAATACCAAACCTCATAACTGAGACACTCACTCTCAGCCATGGACTCTCCACTCCGATCTCGGACTACCTTATACTCCGAGAACAACAGCTATATCGGTGGCACTGCTTTCCCGAAAAGCTCCGATGAAGAACCTCCCAAGAAGCGGTTCAAAACCAACATCATCGCCCTGAAGGAACACATGGTCGTCTCCAGCAGACGGCATAAGAAGCGTGATGGCAAAGAAGTTGAGGATAGGAAGGGCAAGGCAACTGCTGAAAGCAGCACTCCGCAGCAGACACTGACGCAGCTGAACATCTCACTGAAGAAGGTCAGCTCGGCGGTGACGCAGATAGAACTGGCGTGCGCAGAACTCTTCCCCCATATGAAAAACATCCAAAAACTTGTAAAAGACTTAGAGAAGCATGTAACTCAATAGAGTACTTCTTCTCCGTTGTAAAACTGTTATGAATTAAATAAGTTTCCTTTTCAAATAAAAATCTCTTGTGTTACGAAATCTCTTGTTAAACAGAAAAATAAAACATCTCAAAGAAAAACAAAAATAAACTATATGAATATAAAATCAAATATAAAGAAATTAAAAACAAAACTCGTTTAACAAAATCAAAACATAAAGAAGTTAAACAAAACATATTTCCATGATCGGTGCTCGTATCGGACGTAAACACCCTCGAGCCCAAGAAACGTGATACGCGCAACTAATGGTGACATCGGTTTCCCTCGTGAAAAAGATATCCATTATCTCGCAAGGTGATGATCACGAGCACGTCCTGTGTCCTCGAAAGAAACGTTACCCACTTGTTCACAAATTCCGCATGAGCCAAAAACGTCTGTCAAGTCTTGTATCTCTCCACGATGTCCGAACAGATGTAAGCTTGTCGCACATGCACTCCACTCGAGGTGTGGTCCCATCAGTCTAGCCACAACGGTCACGGATGCATGTGATGAAAGACGCAAGAAAAAGTCTTAAAGAGAATAAAACAAAGTAGCCAAGGAGATAGAAAATCGTAAGATGGGAAGGGGCTAAAAACTCTGGCATTCGTAGCCCGAAAAACATATAAAGTAACAAAGCAATAAATGAAGCAACAATAAATTTTTCAAAAAGCAAAATCTTGAAAATTGAAAACGGTTATCACGCTCCCCATAAGAGTATAAAAGACGGTATGGTGAGATGTAAATCATCAAAAGCATTTTAAAACAAACAAACGCTCAGGCAAAGAAACCTCAAAACTCAGAAAAACAAAACAACAACACGTCCAAACACAATGCATGCTCCATCATCCGTCTTCTTCGTCGAGGGTGCCAACCTAGGCAGAAGAAATCAGCTGGCCTACAATATGATCAACGAGAGTCCAGAGGAACTACCGAACGAGCTCGGCAGGATGCCCCGTCTGGTCTTCGTCGACGAACTCTACTCGTCTAGATTCTTCGTCACTCCCATGGAAGAGACGTTCTTCCTAGAGGACCATGGCACTCTGAGGACCTCCTTCTATGGCTCGGCAAACTCCGTCATGTTCTTCATCTTCGAAAGACTTCAGGAGTTCAACTTAGAGTCCACTTGCCATTTCCCGGAGCAAGGTTCCTACTACCAGCTCTCGATGACTGCCCAAAGCATGTCCAGAATGAATCGATTACCTCCAACTTGGCCAAAGGCCCGACTACTAGTGTGGAACTGCAGAGGAGTCGCTAGCCGTTCCCAGGAGTTTTCGCGTACCCTGAGGGACCTGAAGAACCAATACAAGCCAAACATGGTTCTTCTCACGGAGACCCAGTGGCAGCCTGAAGATGATCACGGTCTCATCCCACTCCGGTTCCCTGCAGCAAACCGGTTCGAGCTTCCTGGCCAGAACAACGCATGCGGCATGTGGTTCTCGTGGAGCGACAGGATCACGGTCAACATCAACAATGACCCCAACAGCTTCAGGGTCAACATCGTTCCAAGGCGATGAATGTATTTTCCCTTTTTTTTATAAAATATCAATGTAATATTTATGTTTGTAATCAAAATATTAGTATCATTAATGATATTTATATTTCTGCTTATCTATGGCATCAATTACCTCTTATGTGAATGTCCTGCGACAGCTGGCGTCCCTTGACTGGATCCATAATGCACTAACTAAAATGATATAAAATAATAAACAAATAGAGCGAACTATGCAAACAAGAACAACAACACACATGGACTGCCCAACAAGACCTAACGCCCGCTCCGCTACCAAAATAAAACGCCCCGACCCGTATGTACTGTACACAGTAAACACGTGCCGGAACTGTGACGACCCAAACAAACAAAGCCCAGCATACAGTGTATACAACAGAAACTCGGGCACAGCAGCCCAAATAAAGCAACAATAATATCATAACCGGCCCAATGGCCCAACAATAGTAAAACAATGCACAGCGGAAGACTTAATAACTCACAAAGACACTGTATGCGACAGTGATGCAAACTATGGATCCGAGTCCTGTCCAAGGGATAACGCCGTAGCCTGTCTGGAATGGACCAACCCTGTACCACAAATAATCCATCCTACGGGATGAAAGCCCGCAGGTGAGGGGTGAGTCCGAAGTGCTCACAACCATGGATAGACCATCAATATGAAACACTATAAGTTACTCAAGTCGAAAACACAGGCATATCAGCCAAAATAAAACAAACCAAAAGACTCGACCCAAAACTGGTCCAAGACCAAAAAGACTTAAATAAAAATTCAATTTCCACTTTTATCTTTCTGGGCCCCGTCACGGATAAGCTAGGGGTCAGACCTGGTTATCAACATATTTCGGGTGCCAGACCAAATCCAAGAGAACCCAGGGATCGACATCCCAAAAATAATCACGGGATAGACATCCTAAGCATAGACATGCTTATCACAAGTAACCCAGGTCAAGGCCACCTCAAAACAGTCTTAAACCATCGAGTCGTACCTCTACTTACCATGTGACAATTATATTATCATCAAAACCAAATCACAGGGATCGACATCCCTAGCCGAAATACCGGGATAGACATCCCATCCAAAATCAAGGATCGACATCCTTATCACAATTCATTATTTATTCCATTTTATTTAATGCCAAAAAGACTCAAGGACAAACGTCCAAAAACCAATCACAATACTGGGATAAACATCCCGACAACAATCAAGACAATGGGATAAACATCCCGAATCAAACCACAGCAAATGCAATATCCAACAATGCAATAATCATCAAACACAATAACCGAGTAATACAGGCACATATTGAAGGAAATCCATCCTCACCTTGGCCGGTTACTCAACTCTGGAAACAATAACCGGTCCCAAGCCGGCTCCTCGGGAAACTGCGCGATATCCGAACCTATACAACAAAACAATATATACACATAAATGCACATATTCGGTATACTATGATGCCAATACTGCGAAATAATCCCATCCCGGTTCATATCTTTTATTATCATCTTTTACCGAAAATATTATACCGTACGTATATCCGAATATAAATTCGGTACCATACTTTAATTAAAACTCTCTTTTACATACTTTTATAGAATAATTATACTTTGTCTTCCAAAGTAATAACAATGAAATTTTCCTAGAAATTATATCATATATATGTATTTTTCCGAAATTATTTCCATAATATATATTACTTGCCAATAATAATTACCAAATATTATTATATCAGAAAATCATATTTCCAGTAGATATAATTATATAAACTCTATTTTTTTGAAAATAAATACGAGTAATAAATACATATATATATATATATTTTCTAAAGACAAAATACATCTCCAAACCATTATATAATTCTCTGAAAAATATAACGTACGCTTATATTCCCAAAATATTTTTTTATATTTATTTAACTCAACTTATATATTTTTTTCCTAAAAGGTATAGCATTTTTTTCCAAAGGATACAGATCATATTATAATTACTTTGATTTCCCAAAATGGTAATACATCAAGTATTATATTTCCCAGAAATTATTATACCAAAATATTTATTTCCAGAATATATATATATATCCCTTTTTTATCAAACGTTATTTATTATATTTTTTTAATTTCTGGACAGGGCCAAGTGGTGCAAGCCCAGCCCAGTGCTTAACCCCCTTAACCCAGGTGTACCCATACTAGAGCCCAGGCCCACTAGTCTAGGCCCGTTAATAACTCAGCCCACGACGACCCAGGCCTTGGGTCTTAAGAGAACCAGGTCAACCCAAACGGAATCGGGTCAAACCCATCACAGAAGGGTCGACCCGCGTCTTCTTCATTTCACATCTCACCTTGGGTGAGTTCCGCCAGCGGCGCGACACAAGGAAAACCGGGGGCGACACAGGTTCCGGACGTGGGTGGCGACGTCGGCGCGAAGGAGGAGGCAACGACGAGGCGGCTGACGGCGCGACGACCCGACGGCAAGGAACACAACAAGTCCGAGGCAACCGCAGGCGGCACGACGTGAGGCTGCAGGGTGGCGGCGCGTCAAGGAGGTGGATCTGCAGGTAGAGGAAGAAGAGGACGCAGCTGCGGGTTTCTTTTCCTGCAGCGAGGGAGGGCGGCGTCGAGCACAGGTAGTGCTGGCCGCGGCGGACACGGGCGGCGACTCTCGGCTGTCGATGTTGCAACTCCGGGCGGCGGCGAGGCGTCTTCAGTGGCGGCAGCACGCAAGCAGGAAGGGAGAGGGAGAGGTGGTGGTCGACTGCAGCGGGAGATGGTGCAGGTGGTGGGGCAGCGCGGGTTTGGTTCACGGTGGAGGTGGAGACGTCGTTTGGGTTGTATGTTTGAGTTGTTTTCTTTTTTTTTTGCTGGTCTGTGAAAGGAGACGGTTACTGGTGTTTTCGGTGGTTGCAGGAAGAAGGTTAGCTGGATTGAAGAAGAAGAAAAATGAGGGTGGTGAGTGCAGATGAGGCAGAAAAAGATAGGCAATATTCACAGGTAAAGAAAAAATAAAGAGAATCACAAGTGAAACAGGGAAGGGGCGGCTGCGTGACTCAATCACGCAGTCATGTCCCGACCGGACCAGAAAATAGTTGTAGTACCCTCCTTTGTTATTTTCCGGTGTGATTTTTCGAAGATTCCGGGACCCGAAAATTACCAACTTAGGCCCAAAAAATCCACGAAAAAAGCTCGAGTGCGGGAAAAGCCTCGGTTTCGAAAAACGACGCCCGATTTACCTTAAGTTAATTACCCAAGATTAATTCTTTCGGTAAATCACGGAAAAAAGACTTTTACAGTCCCAGTAAAAATTTAAAGTTTTTATCCGGGCTATTACAGTTGCAGAGAGGAGGAGGAAGAAGATGAAAAGATGGTGGTGATGCTGTGTTGTTTTGATTGTGGGGTTATTGTGTTATTTTCTTCCATCTATATATATATATGTATATGAAAGCAAAGTTGGCAAAAGCAAGGTGCTGCAAAGAAACGCAGGAAGAAGGCTAGTATGGTTTTGTTTTGCAAGTGATGAGCAGAGGAGATGAAGGGTCTTTATATAGGCAGGCATGGGTGAGGTGTAAGCATGAAGGAGATGAAGTGTGAAGGGGAAGATGATTCCTTCCTTCCCAGGGAAGAAGAAGATTGTCGGGAGCAGCATCCAGGTGAAGAAGAAGCTGCCCGGGCGGTGGCGTGAACGAGAAAAAGGTGGTGCCTGCGTAGTGCACACACCCAGCCGGGTATTGTCCGGACCAGCAAATAACCAAAATACCCACTTTACTTTATTTCTGGTCCGTTCTCTTAAGGTTAAACCCGACTTTTTTTAAGTTTCCTGGACCCAAAAAATATCAACTCTGGTCTTTAAAATCCGTAGAAAAATCTAGATCGTGGGGCATGGCTCGGTTTTAAATTCCGATGCATAATTTACCTTAAAATTATTACCCAAGATTATTTTTATTCGGTAAATTACTATACAAAGCCTTTTACAGTCCCGGTAAATATATAAAATTTACCCGGGCTGTTACAAAAAATATTTTTCAATATTCAATTTTATGTGTAAATTTAAAAATTTTTGTTATGAAATTATTTTTATTTTTTAATCATTTTTATATCATTAATTTTTGTATAACTATTTTTATGTGTGTGTACATATGTATTTTAAAAAATATTATGTGTTCAATATATTATGAAAAAAATAAATTTTTTTTTTATCTATTATTTTTAGAAATAAAATTGTTTATTCATTTTTCTTTTTAATATTTCTACAACTATTTTTTGTGCTAATTTTTTTATTAATTTTTAAAATTATTTATTGCATATATATTATGAAGCGCCCCGACCAGTATTTACCGTACACGGTAAACACGAGTCAGAACTGTTCTTACTACAGTAGCAGACAGTACATACAATGTAAAATACAATACAAGCAATCCCCAAATACAATATTCGTCACCCGATCCCGGGGACCATTATTCAAGCCAATTCACACCAATCTAATCAACAACAAATATTATACAACAACAACAGCATTATCACAATAGAAAGACAAGCAGCGGAAGACTAGAATGCAGATGCAGCGGTGTATGGATCCGGAGTCAGGTGGAGAAGAAAGCAACAGCCAACGAACATCGTACCTAAACTACGATCAACCAAACCTACGGGATGAAACCCCGCAGGCGAGGGGTGAGTCCGAAGTGCTCACCGACGAAGGATAAACAGAGATATATATTCAACTGTAATACTTTCGAAGTAAGCATAACAATTTCAACTGAAAGTACAATCAATCACAGCACAAGGAAACTACCATGCAACTATACCAAGACCAAAAGAATGCTTAATTATCTTCTTATTGCCAATTTTATCTTCTGGGCCCGTCACTGGACAAGCTAGGGTCGTACCTAGTTATTAACTAATTCTGGATGCCAGGCCCAACCACAATCCGGGATCAACATCCCCATATCACAAATCCGGGATCAACATCCCAATATCACAAATCCGGGATCAACATTCCATTATCACAAATCCGGGATCAACATCCCAATATCACAAATCCGGGGTCAACACCCCAATCAACCAACCCACCGGCCATGACACCACAGAACTAGTCTCTAACCATCTAGTCGTACCACTACTTTCCAAGTGACAACTATATCATCATCTCAAAATCGATTCCAATTCCTTTACTCTATCTCAATTATCCCACTTTTCCATTATTCCAGATTATTTCACAGAACAACTCGACATCTGACTCATAACATCAATTAATCACAGCTTAGCAGTTCAGCACTAATCATCACAGTATCCACGAGTCTAATCATAAACCAACAATAGCATCAACGAATTCCACAACAATCAAATAAAAGTCGATAATCAATTCAGCAGTTCAATCAAACAACAAACAAACATAGTACTACAGGCACATATCCAAGGTTATCCATCCTCACCTTAGCCGATATCAAGTTTGGAATTGTCCAACTGACTCCAAGTCCGGCTCCTCAGGTACCACCTCGTTATCAACTCCTATATCAAGCAAATAATATGCACATATAAGTGGTATGCAATGTCATGCTACTACTGTATTTACGAAAATTAAATACTGACTCGTCTCGGTTACTTCCCCGGGTTATTTCTATTATCGTCATAATTCACCATTTAATTACATAGGTCGGGAATATTTTACCATAACTATATCCAGTTATTATCCCGGTAGGTATCTACTTTGATAATACCCTTTCCAATTTATTTCTACAAGTATGTACTTTCCAAAATATTTGTTAAAAATAATTATTATTCACCGTCTACATATTCCCAAAATAAATATTTCTCATATGGTATACCATATTTTTTTTCCAAAATTATTAATTACTATTACTATTATTATTATTATTATTATTTCCATGATTATCTCCTCAATTTAATTATTCTACCATTGTTTATCACATTTATATTTTCCTAGAACACTAATTATTCCCAAACTATATCTATTTTATTTCCAAAACATTACTTACCTAAATTATACCCCTTTTTATTATTTTTCTCCAATTATTTCCTTTTTCCAGAATTTTTAAATCTATTCCAGAAATATATTATCTCTTTTTTTTTATTTTTTTTCGGACTGGGCCAAGTCCAAGCCCATCCACTACACAGGGCCACACCTAGGCCCGCACAGGAGCCCAGGCGCAGGCCCAGTAACCCGGCCCAAGTCAACAGCCCAACCAAGGCCCGGTCAATGGCCTGGCTAGACGCGACCCGAGGCCCTGAAATGGGTCAAACCCACCCGGATCCTTAGCCCACGGGTCTGCAACTCACCTAGCGGGTGAAGAGACGGCGCAGCGAGGCAGGACACGGGATGGCACGCGACGACGAGCACGAGCAGGCGACGGCTGGAGGCGCTCGTCTGTTGGACGCGGCTGCAGGCTGTCGTCGGCAAGGATGGAGGCAGCAGCATCGGATCCCAGTGAGACGGCCGTCGGGTCCCCTGCTGCTGGCGGCGCGTCAAGAGATGGGGTCGAGCGGCGGTGGTCGCGACGGGTTGGCGACGACGAGGGGAGGGCAACGGTGGTGTTGACTCTCGGTGGCGGCGGCGAGAATGGTGGTGGCCGGCAGCGGTGTTCACGGTAGTGGTAGGAAGAAAAAGAAAAGAAAGAAAAGAAAAGAAAAGAAAAGAAAAAGAGTAGGAAACGATGGCGTTTCCTGGGTGTGTGTTGTGGTTTTTGTGTTTTTTTTTTTCTTCTTTTCTGGTTTGTGGATTTACAGGTTCAAGGGGATGGCTTAGGCAGGAGAAGTATGATGATAAGTTTTTTTTCTTCTTTGCAGGTGAAGAAGATGTTGGAAATGATTGCAGTTGAAGGAAAAAAAAATAAAATAGGCAGGGGTCAAGTTCAGCACAGAGGAAGACAGAATCTCACGAGCACACAGGAGAAGGCGGCTGCTTTATGCAGTCGTGTCCCGTCCGGTTCAGAAAATGTTAATAATACCCCCTTGACTTAATTTCTGGGCCGATAATTCGAGGTTAAACCTGACTTTTCTCGATATTCCTGGACCCGAAAAATTCCAACTTTGGTCCGAAAAATCCGCAGAAAATTCCGAGCGTGGAACAGTGCTCGGTTTCGGAATCCGAAGCGTAAATTACCATTAATTAATTATTCAAGATTAATTTTAATGGTAAATAACTGTAAAAATAAATTTTACAGTGACGGTAAAAACGTAAAAATTACCAGGGCTGTTACATATTATTTTTTAAAAAATTATATTTATAGATTATTCATCTATTTTAGGCTTTACGATGCATGCCAAAAAAATAATTCAGCTATTATTAATGTATAAATTACAAAATAGTACATAGTACCAAAACACATTTATAATTTGAAAAATAATTCAGCAGATATAAATTAATATATCTTTTGTGTTTATTTACATTGTTTAGTAACTAAAAAATTTTTTAATTTTTTATACTATTTTTTATGTATATTTTTCTATCATATTTGGAAAAAAAGAACAAAAAAAAACAAGAAGATATGAAAAAAATTATAAATTGATAAAAATTTACGTGGCTATGAATTTATAAAAAAATATTTATTTGTGTACATTACATAAAAAATGCTTAAAAATTATAATCCAAAATTTTATTTTATTTTAAAAAAAACAAATGCTAGCCACGCCAGTTGGTTCCACGTGCAGTGAACTGGTTTCAATAGTAATTTATTTCCCTTTTCTGGTGGGGGTTCCACAGGTGATTGATTCGGATGTAAGGGACCTCCTCCAAACAACTTTGAGAATCGCTCATATGCTTTCTCTTTGTCAACCATGGAAATACTCTCCTCTGTAGCTATTCTCAACTACATTGTAAATCAGTTTTTTGTTAGAAAATAATTTCAAACAAGAGGAAATGGCGAACGGGAGGAAGAAATAAGCATACATTAGTATTGCCAATAACATGACGGTAATTTGGACAAGTTTCAATTGGATTCAATTCTTTATGAATGACAAGATGCACTCTTAATTTCAGTTGCGAATCTATTACCATCAACCAAACGTGATATATTCGAACACAAGAGCTAAAAAGTCAGTAATAAGCATCTCAAAATCTTAGGAACGAATAAATTTCAAGATCAGCTCTAATCTAATGCAAAAGAAAAACAGTTTGATACGATTAGAACGAAAAATAATATTCTATAGGCTGATGTTCAACGATATAAAAGGCAAAGACATAAAGGTAATAAACGGTTATAGGAAATCGGTGGGAATTCTTCCCTTGTCAACTTTCCGTCTAATGAAAACATCAAAAGTAGGTTTAATGCAACAAAATAAGTGAAACATTGGTGCTTTAACTTACCCAGACATGGAAGAACAATGATGAATCAAAGGATGGGATTTTGTCTTGTTTGACTTTTCTCAAAATCTATTTTGTACGAGATAGATTAGGGATGGATTAGTGATTATTTAGGAATTTTAATATTGGTATAATATTGTAAAAACAAAAAGAATTTGGCATTTTTTTAAAATATAAACTTTGTAGAACATATTTGTAAATAAAGTTTTTTAAAACCTTTATGAAGTTAAGTGTTATGATATCGTTCGTCCACTTCAGCATGGGTTTGGTACCCCAAACATAGCCCTGGGTACCATAGCAATCCCCTTAAACCACTTGTCATGATCTCAGTTACCGCTAAACATAGCCTTGCTATTATAAATTATATAATAGATAATAGATAAAAAAGAACATTGTCAATGCTATTTATGACAAAAATATTGAAAATGCCCTACATGTTATAAAACAAGTAATGAAGAAGAAGAATGAGGAAGATGATGGTTGGGAGGAGAAAAGCTTATATCCGGTTTCATCACTAGTTTGCTGCTGGTTTACAGTATATATATAGCCTTAGCCTTTAACAAAAGTTAAATATTGGGTTGTTGGCCTTGGCAGATACAACGGCTATTCAACATTTTTCATAACACTCCCCCTTGAAAGTCGTTGTACTGTAGATAGAATACGGTTTTGGAATCATTGCCTCGTTAAAAAACCTTACCAAGAAAAACCCAGTGGGATAAAAACTTGGTGAAGGAAAAAAAGAGTGCAATGCGTATTCTACTCCCCCCCTCATTTTAGCCTCCCTTGATTTCTGGATGTCGTTGCATGCAAATCTTCTTTGTCAGCTTCTGGTGACGAGTGTTTCTGTCTGATTACTTTTGACATATCCGTCCTTCAATTGGGCAATGTTGGCAACATTATCTTCATAATTTGTTGTTGGAGCATCTGTCTTGCCCTCTTGCTTTTTGTAGTCCCAATGATGCAACAATTTCATGTGTAAAGTTGTGGCAGATGTTCGGCTGTGCCTTTTGTGGAGGATCGGCATCTGCAAGAACTAACTCTTCTTTCTTCGGCCTTACAGGATTAACATGTCACCACATCTTTTATACCCCGAAGATAAGAGCAAATTCATATATTGCCAATAGGCTTAAGTCAAAAGCTTCAGGCTTTATTTTCTTAGCAATACATATTGCACTTCAACAGGATACTCCAGGACCATTCTAATAGCACGGTATTTTGGAAACTTCTTCGAGAGTTCCAATCACAAAACATATCCATACTCAAAATTATAAAGATCAATTTAGTTCAACTTTGTAATTTCCCTAGAATCAGTTGCTTCAGGCAACTTAGATCCTTCAGGGATCGTATATATATATCATAATCTTATGGATCCATACTAATAGGCTGTAATAGTATTCATTAGATGCCTTTCTAATTCTTTTCATATAATGCCAGACTTATCAAAATAATTGCATCCACCACAGGGGAGTTTATCTCCTCACAATTAATTCCAGATCGTTCGGGTAAAAAACCTTGTGCAACCGTGCTTTATCTCATTTTCTTTTCGCACAGGTACCCATTTTACGATCGATCAATTTTACACCCATCTGGTGTACGGACTACCGGTCCGAAAATTTTCTCGCTTCACAAGCGATTCCAACACAGCCTTTAATCATATCTCTTTATATTTTGGCCAATCTTTCTGCGCCTACATTCATCTACAGATGTAGGTTCATGATCCTCATTTAATACTTAGTGCTATAAATAAAAATTGTATTCCGTCGACGGTTATTTCACTTCGGTTCTATCTTATCTCTGACACCATAATTGAGAACTCATCATACTCATTTATTTCAGGTACCTATGTTACTTCTGGAACTTTATCAATTCGTGTCAGAGAATCAACCTCTTCTGGAGGACTTTATTTTCTTACTGGGGCCATCTTATCACTTTGCTCCTTTCTCTATCGAGA
>JAKUCV010002799.1:0-34934 GCA_028386065.3 Turnera subulata | reverse complement strand
GGTCATGAGAACATCGATGTTTAGGATGCCAACATCGATGTTATTTGCCTACTGCCAATTTTTGGAAAATTCTTTGAAGGCAGGAACATCGATGTTTTTATGGTAACATCGATGTTATTTTGGCTCGGCAAAAACAAATTAAAACTGACCATTATGGAACATCGATGTTACAAATGGGAACATCGATGTTATGACTAATTTTAAACGCAACGGTCACTAGAACATCGATGTTTAGGATTCCAACATCGATGTTATTAGCCTACTGCCTATTTTGGAAATTTGTTGGAAGGCAGAACATCGATGTTTTAAAACATAACATCGATGTTATTGACAAAGAAAAACAGTTTGATGTTTGAAATATGTTTATGTGATGCATGAGCAAATTTTATCTTATTTTGAGCCAATGTCCTAGAAGAGTTGAGTGTTATACCTTGTACAATTTATGAATCTAACTCTTCTTTCTTGGCTCTTCATTCTTGTGCTCATTCACTTTGATCCTTTGCTCTTGAATGGTTTCTTTTGCTTGAGGAATGGTTTGACTTCATTTCTTTTTGCTTCATCTTTGTCATGATCTGGAATTAGTTTGGTGATTATCAAAACCTGTAATGAACCATGAGTTCTAACAAGCTTCAGGCTGCACAAGCTGTGTATCTAAACACTTAAAAATGCTAGCTCCAGGCTAGTGCATTCCAGCTTCTGGCTGGATATGTTAAGTTTCAATTACTCAACTGCTAGCTTCAGGCTGCAATACATATGTCAATATTAGGCTTATTCCTGCCACTCATGTCGAAAAGATCAGAATTATTGGACAATAATTAAAGTAGTGGCAAACTTTTCCAAAAGCAAAACCTCGAAGCTTGAAAAACTTTGGAGTTTACTGACAAATAATACAAAGTTTTAATTACCAAAAAATCTTCTGGATTTTTTCGGAGACAGAAAAGGGTCCACATTTGAGAAAATTGACACCTAGCTGTCTAAGCTCAGACTATAAGAAAGGGAGGCGGTTGAGACAGGAAGATGCAAAAAACTCGGAAAAATCAACAAGACAAGAAAAATGCCTTCCCCAGCTATTGTTTTCTTTGCTGAGGGTGCCTCTCTAGGAAGAAGAAATAGGTTAGCTTATAGCATGGTAAATGAGCAGCAAGAGGAACTACCGAATGATCTGGCGAGAATTCCTCGTTTAGTGTTTGTAGATGAGCTATACTCGTCTAGGTTCTTTGTGACTACAATAGAAGAAACTTTCTTCCTGGAGGACCAAGGCAATCTCAGGACAAATTTTTATGGCTCGGCTAACTCTATAATGTTTTTCATATCTGCTAGGATGCAGGAATTTCAGCTAGAGTCTTCATGTCAAATTTTAAATCAAAGCAGTTATTATCAGGTTTCCATTATGGCTCGGAGAGTCCCAAGGGTGACTGGGTTACCACCTACATGGCCTAAGGTACGACTTTTATTGTGGAATTGCAGGGGTATAGCAAGAAGGTTTCAAGAATTTGTGCGTACCTTAAGGGATCTGAAGAATCAGTACAAGCCTAACATGGTACTGATTACTGAGATTTTGTGGCAAGCAGGAAGGAATCATGGTGTGATTCCACTTCGCTTTCCTCCAACGAATCGGTTTGAGATACCTGGAGAAAACAACAGGGGTGGTATGTGGTTCTCCTGGAACAACAGTGTTAGGGTCAACATTAATGGTGAGGCTCAAAGTTTCAGGGTTAATGTTGAACCCAACAGATAGATTACTTGTTTAAACATATGTATGAGAACCATTCTTCTTTGAATGTTCTCCAGCTATGAATCTGTTTTTGCAATAATAATATGCATGTTTACTTTGAGCCTTTTCCTTTTATTATCTCATTTACGCCCACAGGCACAAATAATTATACTGTCTTATTCGCTTCAGGGAATAAATCTGAGTCAAATCATTTGGGATTCATAATAATTCATTTTATTACTGGGGGTGTCTGTACTCGCGTAAATATATGATCTTCTAGATCATATTAAAACATGCGTTCTTCAGGAATATATTCGAATTTATGCTCTTCTGGAGCGTGTTAATCATTTTTTTTATTTCGAGATGTCATAATATGTTATATTGACATCCACACACATATAATTCTCCCCATGTGGATATCAATTTTGCATTGTCTTCGAGACTAATGCTTCAGGCATTATTCTAAGAAACAATTATAAAGTACTGAAAAGTAAATAAAAATAAATTGCAATGCGTAACAATTTAAACTGAACATAAAAATAAATTGAATATAAAATGAATTGTGAAGCAAGTATAATTTCCACCTTCTGGTGGTCATATAATTGCCATCTTCGGGTGGTAATAATGTTTATTTTCGATTTTTCTTTGAAGGATCTTCAGGATCTTTTGAACGGTAAGACTTCCAGTCTTCGTTGTATTTTTCTTTTCCCGAGTCTTCTGGACTCTTACATTTAGTCTTTCATACTATTCTCATTTAAATGCATTTTCGCATTTAATGCCCATTATAAATTTCTTTCGAAAATTTTAAGGGCTTCAAATTCAAATAATATAATTGAATATATAAACGCTTAATTAAAATAAATAAGCAAGGGGCCTTATATTAATTACCCCAAGTAAAGTAAATGGCAGGAAATTAAAATAATGGGCCTAGTACGAGCCCATAAGTAAAATTAAAGACGAGAAAATTAAATACAATGGGTCCTATTATAGCCCAATTAAAAATAAATGGCTGGAAATTAAATGCAATGGGCCTTTTATTAATTAGCTCAATAAAAATTAAATCAACAGATTAGGCGGCTTAGCCGGCTATATAGGCCTAATATGAGCCCAAGCTTACAATAAAATAAATAAATAAAATAAATACAATAGCCTTCCGGACTTGCCGGGGAAAAATTCCGAGACACTGAATTTCGGCTAAACACTTCCGGGTTTGCCAGGAAAAACTTAAAGTATCGGATTCCGGCCAAACACTTCTGGGCTTGCCTGAAAAAAAAAAATGCCGAGATGCGAAATTTCGGCAATATAAATTCTTCCTTTTTTTTTTCTTTCTTTTCCTTTTCTTTTTTTTTCTCTTTTCCCTATTTTATTTTTGCTCCTCATTTTTCTCATTTTTTTATTTCCTTTTCTCTTTCCCTTTTTTTTCCTTTTTCTTATTATTTTTTTAAATATAGGATGTGGACTGGGATGAACAGTGCCAGGCCCGTCAGCCCACGAAGCCCAACCATAAAAGACCAGCCCTCCTGCTCCAACCCATCGGGCATACGGGTCGACCCGTTAAGAACGGGTCGTCTTCAACCTTTGAAACGGGTCGCCCCTAACCTGCAGAAGGCGCGAACGGGGCTGCAGCGGCGGACGGGAGGCGACGCAGCTGGTGGCGGTGGAAAACTAGGCGCGGCGTCACCGGAGGCTGAGAGAGGCGCGGTCGAGTCGGGTCTGACTGATCCGTCGGGTCGTCTCTACTTGCAGCGACGGCGGTGGCGCTGCAACGGGAGCGGAAACGCGGGGAAAAGGAGGCGTGATGGAAGGGGCTGGCGTGAGGTGTTGTCGTTGCCGGCCTGAGGATGCGCGACCGTCGCGTGAAGGAGGATCCGTCGGGGGAGACCCGACGAGGAGGAGAAGACCCGACGGGTTGCTCGTCGGGTTTCCATCTATTGGCTGAGCGTCCGGCGACGGTAATGGGCGGAGGCGGCGTCGTCAGGTCGGCGACGGGATGACCGAGGTGATGGTGGCGGCGGTGAGGCGAGATGTGGCCCGGAACGATTCTTGATGAACAGTAACAGAGGGGTGCATGAACTGTTCATCTTCTCCACAGGTTCGTTTCCGGTTTGTTGTTTTTTTTTTTTCTGCTTTTCTTCTTCATGCTCTGGGTTTCCTCAGTTGGTTAGAAGCGTTATCGTGCTGATAACTTGTTATAAAACAAGTAATGAAGAAGAAGAATGAGGAAGATGATGGTTGGGAGGAGAAAAGCTTATATCCGGTTTCATCACTAGTTTGCTGCTGGTTTACAGTATATATATAGCCTTAGCCTTTAACAAAAGTTAAATATTGGGTTGTTGGCCTTGGCAGATACAACGGCTATTCAACATTTTTCATAACACTACAAACTATATTCAACCACTAACACTTGTCGTAGATGACAGATCTTCCAATGTTATTTCTGAAAATGGTTTCGGCAATGGAGGGGACTTCACTGTAAGTTCCTGAGAAACTTGTCTCATGTTAGGTCGAGCCAGAGGATTGGCATGCAGGCAAGAAAATGCCATTTTCATGATGGACACCACACCCTCTGCAACATGAGCTTCAGGAAGTGGAATCCGATGATCAAGCACATCTTTCAGCAATCTATCTTGACCAACTAGTGAAGGAGGAGAGGATATGAGGCTGCTTGGATGCTTTCCCTTCATCACTTCTAGTGCTACCACTCCAAAACTGTAAACATCACATGCTTCATTCACTTTCATAGTGTAAGCTAGCTCTGCAGAAAAAAAAGTATAAAAAGATTAATACATATGATGGTCATGTTTCGTTCATTTATAGTGAATTTGTTGTCTAGTCTGTCTGGTCTTGCATACTTAGTTGTTTTGCATTGATTTTCTGCAATAAACAGAACAGTCCTGTGCAAATAAATGTGTTGCAGTGTAAAACTTCAAATCTTTAGAGACTGATAAATAGTTTAGTACACAAATCAGAAACTGAAGGATAAGACAAGTTTACTTGTCATAGACTCATAGAAAACATGTTGTTAGACAGAGGTAGCAATATGTCAAGAAGAAATTATGCAACTTATTTATGATGAAACCACAAGATCAGTTTATAACACAAGATAATTTATTCATTTCATATGGCAAAAAGAGAAATAATCACTCACCTGGAGGGATGTATCCAAGGGTACCAGCAAAAGAGGTCCAATTGGATGAGTCAGGCTTCAGAAACTTAGCCGTACCGAAATCGGACACATGTGGCTCGTACTCCAAATCTAAGAGAACATTGTTGCTAGAAATGTCTCTATGAAGGAGTGGAGGATAGCAATCATGATGCATATAGGACAAAGCATTAGCTACTCCCTTAACAACATTAAGCCTTCTAATCCAATCCAGTTCTGCAGATTTTTCTGCACTCCTCAAAACCATCCCCAGACTTCCATTCTCGATGAGCTCATAAACTAGAAAGGAATGCTTCACATGGAAACAAAATCCATATAACTTGACAATATTCCGATGCCGGATATGAGTCAAAGCCCGAATCTCACTTTCGAAAGCTTTCAAGTTGATCCTGGTGTCCATTTCTGAGGAGTGAAGTTTCTTTACTGCAACAACCTGTCCTGTTTCCATCACAGCTCTATAAACAGCTCCAGACCCTCCTGTCCCAATGCAGTATTTGGGATGAAATTCTTCTGTGGCCTTAATAATCTCTTTGTACAAGTCCTTCCCATTATGGCCCAATATGGTTAACAAATCTTCATGTTCTTCCACCTGTGACTCCACCACTTCTGATATATTCCTAGCTCTTTGCTTTCGAATAAAGAAACCACAAAGCACTAAGCATAAAAGGAATAGACCACCCAAAATAGAGAATACAATGGGAATGATACTTTTGCTTCCCTTTTTTCCTGTACTCCTATTTCTTTCCTCCAAGTTACAAGGATTTAGACCTCTTGCATTACCACATAGGCCAATGTTATTCCTGTAAGCTTCAGAAGGAGCCTCAAGAAAAGCTCGAACATTAGGAATAGGCCCTTTTAGTTCATTATAGGACACATCAAGCCTTGTCAAACTCATCCAACTCCCTGGAGTGTCTGGGATTGAACCATTAAACATATTGTGAGAGAGATTCAGTACTCGTAAAGTTTCCAACTGTGCAACATCATTAGGTATCTCTCCAGCTAGTGAGTTTCGACTAAGATCGAGAACTTCAAGTGAATGCAACCGCCCCATCTCAAATGGAATGGTCCCTGAAAAGTTATTGTCACTCAAGTTCAAGAAAATTAACTTTGAGCACTCTGCAAGCTGTTTTGGAATTGGTCCATGAAGATTATTTGCTGCTAAATTAAGGCGTTCAAGATTTGACAACGTCAGGATTTCTGTGGGTATTAAACCTGAGAAATTGTTGTTTTTGAGGCTAAGAGAAAATAGTAACTTCAAATATCCAATTTCCTTGGGAATAACTCCTTCCAAGTGATTTGAAGACAGGTCTATCACACGTAGCTGAGTAGCACTTCCAAGCTCTGGTGGTATCTGACCAGAGATGTTATTGTGTGAGATTCTTAGACTTGTCAAGCTTAGGCATTTCCCCCATTTCGAAGACAAATGACCATAAAAGTTGTTGAAACTCAGATCAATGAAGGTCAAGCCCGGATAAATGCCAAAATTTTCAGCAATATCTCCGGATAATTTGTTATTTTGAAGCCTCACCCTGATCAAGCGAGTACAGTTTCTCAAACCATATGGGATTGGACCTGAGAAATAATTGTGTCCTGCAGTAAGCTTCTGAAGTAGACCTCCAGAGCATAAATCTTTGGGCAGACGGCCAGTAAATTTGTTTCCCGCAAGATGCAACCTTTGAAGACTTGTAAGATTGTTCATCTCGCGGGGAAGGGGACCATGCAGGTCGTTATCAAACAAAGACAATACCTCAAGAGATTTAAGATGACCTATCTCAGGAGGAATGGTTCCAGATAAATTGTTTCCTTGCAGATGTAACGTAGTGAGCCTTGTCATATTCCAGATGGAGGAAGGAATTTGTCCATATAAGCGATTTTGTGCGAGGCCAAGATATGTTAATGTGCTCAAGTTTGCTATAGAGGATGGAATAGCTCCAGTTAGAAGGTTTCTCTGCAAGACAAGTAGCTCCAGAGACTCCAATGCTCCAATTGAGGTTGGGATAAAACCTGTGAGCTTATTCACAGCTAGGTGCAACTGATTCAGACTAGTCAACCTGCCTATCCGAGACGGAATGTTGCCGGTGAATTTATTGCTACTCAAGCCTAATTTGGTAAGCTTTGAAAGTCTGCAGATGCTGTGTGGGATTTTTCCATACAGTGAATTGTTCCACAGATTGAGGACCAGAAGATGAGAAGAGAACAAGGAGAAGTTGAAACTCTGAAGAGTACCTCTTAGTCCCAAATGAATTAGGCTGATGTTGATGACACTTCCTGAGTTGTCACAGATGATTCCAACCCAACTGCAGTGGTTGCTGCCCTGCACCCAAGAGGACAGGACATATTGGCTTTGGTTGTCAAGACTTGCTTTCCATTCTAAAAGACCCTTGTCTTCCTCCATCAATGTTTTGCCAGCTTCATCATTGGTAGTGGCAGATGTTGTTACATCATTCAAGGCCAAGAAACAAGAGAAGCACATGAGAATTATCAAAGAGGAGAGAAATACTGGCTTGACAAGCATTGAGGATGGCTTGAATAACATGGATTCCATTCTAGTTACTCTATATACTGGCTTTGTTACAGGATTGGTGTTATTACAACTAATTGCCTCAGGAGTGACAAACTCAGATGTTTGCTTCAAGTGTTTATTGTTGGTAAGATTACATTTAAGGAAGCATATACATGATGTCCTATCTCACTTAAATGAAGTCTCTACATATATTGTATCTTTTCTTTAACCCTTGAGACAAGTCAAGAGTTAGTTAAGCTGTCAGATTCAGGGTTTAACCTCGTATGTGTCTCTTTTTTGTCTTGGCTAGATTTCCATATTAATATATAGAAACTTGCAAGTTTCAAATACTTCAAGCTTTAATAGGAGTCACTTCAGTATAAGCTTGCAGGCAATTTCCTAGTAATGTTCTAAAACTTCATGAGGTTAAGTTTTGGATGTCAAGATGATAATTGAGATTAGAAAATAATTATAGTCCTAGTTACCTATTCATTTCAAAGTAATCAGCATTGACTACTCTGCATGCCAACAAACGAATGGAGCTTGCACCCAATATTCCACGAAACCTAGGCTCTACCTAGTCCTTGTTGAGCTTTATAGCTACGTTATAATTGCTTTCTGGTTAAGGTCATTATGAAGGATGAACAAATTTGTTAGATGTTTTACGGTTTGGCTCCTTCTCATACCTGAAGAAATCAGAAAATGACCAAGAAAACATCAGTCAAGTCTATATGTTGTCCTTATCAATTGAACATTCTACGAAGGCAGCAATTGTGCCCCCAAAATCACGGTTTTTAGTGAACCCCGAAGTTAAGTTGCATTGCATAATCCCAAACCTTGTGTTGGTGGTCGTGGTCCCCCCTCACAAAGGTGAGACGTTGAGTCACGAGGAGACATTAGTCCGGCAAGCTCGATTATTCTCACTCAAGTATTGTTAATTTTAAGCTTGGTCACGCCTGATTAAGAGCTTAGACTCGGTTACAAATGGAGAACAGTGAGAACAAACTAACCCACGGCTACACTCGAACAACTATGAAAGCAAACCAGTGAAACAACAAACACCCACTGTCAAATGCTCCCAACTCTTAACTATTGCTTGTACAGATGTTTGGGACAAATCATGGATCATTCAGAGCCTGTCTCCACGGCACAATCTTTCTGCAGAATACTTCAGAACGATTCTGACAAACAAAAAATTCCAATCTTTCTAACAGATGAAAGATTGCTCAATCATTCTTGCAAAAATCTCAATTCCACCAAAACCATCTTTCTGCAACTCCTCAAGAGCAGAGAGGTGCTGTAACTAGCATTGCAAAAAAATATATGTATCTGCACTGGATGGTAAACAGAGCACCGAATAGAAAACTGTTGAATTCAGAAGCGTGAAGAATAATCTTTTGCTTCTGAATTCAACAGTTTTCTATTCGGTGCTCTGTTTACCATCCAGTGCAGATACATATATATAGAAGCAAAATGTGATACATAAACTAAAGCAAAAGAAATTTTCGCATCAGGAAAGGCTTAGGAAATGGCACAAACACAGTAAATAATCATACAGGTGATTAAAAGCAAAATTCTCCCCTTTAAAGTATCCACCATCAGGAAATTCTTCCAAGTAGCTACGTTTGTATCCCTCCCAATCACTGCAACCAACATTTATAACAATGTTACTATCACTTACCGAACTTAATTATTTGCTACAAACAATTTTAAAAGCAGTTGCTGAATTTCTCAACTCGGTCGTAAGCTTACCTGAAATACATTCTCAAACCCTGAACCGTGTGTGCCGATCCCATCTCACACTTAATCCCTCCAGTGCAATACCTACAAAATGCATTTCATTTGAACAAGGGCAGGAATCAACAATCGCATCAAAGCAACTTGAAGAATATTAAAGATCTACTAACAGTCTAGTAAAGTCATTATATTCAATAAATCAACCAACACTTACATAAGTGCATTCTTCCCAGGCAAATATTCTGAATTATCATCAGTCCATGATGACAGATCACTATACTGCCTGATCCCAGGATCCAAAGTTCCGAATCCTGGTTTTATACATTTGTCTTTCCTTTCTGCTAAGACTTCATCTTATATTCGTTTTACCTGTTTTCACCAGTCAAAAGTATACATCAAAAGCTTTGGATTGAAAAGAGTATTCTGTAGTTAAGATTAAGTTTGTTTTCTGGTTACTTGCATGAAACTACAATCAGGGCTCATAATACCATTGTTTAAACTAGGCAGTGTAACTCCTATCCATATTGCATTGACAGCATATCTTAGATAGATGAGATCACATTTTACATTGTTTAGAACTATGAAAAGAGTCAAAGACACTAAAGGTCAGACTGAAACAATGCTGACACAAATTTACTGGACGCGGCAAATCCTTACAGTTTCAAATTGAAACATACCTTATATCCTTTCAGGGAATAAGGCGAATCTGTCGGATGTGACATATCTTGGACCATTCAGAACCCGTTTCCTTGTTGCAATTTTCCATAAGAATGGGACACCAAACAATCTGTATCCGCTCTAATTTGGATAAACATTGCATGGCTGTGGAAGACGGTAGATGCTTCAAATTCTTGCAGATAAGAATCTCAATACTTCTAAGAGATGAAAGGCTGCTCAACCATTCTGGCAAGATCTCAATTCCATCAAAACTTTGTATCTTCAACAGCCTGAGGGAGGTGAGTTGCTGTAAGTGGATTGGTAATGACTCCAGTTTTCTCCATCCTATTATGGTTAAGGATTCAAGAGTATGTCTGAGATTCTGGATTGAATTCAGCCCTGGGAATGCCTCTAATTCTCCCCAGAATCCACCAATCCTCAGCACTTTCAAGTTGTGCAAGTGACCACCAAGCATGTCTTCAGGAATATAAGTTAGTCTTGCACATTCATAAATCTCTAAACGAACAAGAGATGTTAATTTTCCTAAAGCATCAGGTATGGATTTCAGTTGATCCCACCCCCATACCATTAACTGCCCCAAAGATGCACATGATTCCAATCCACTGGGAAGACAGGTCGATCTCTTCATATCCCCAATTTCCAATCGTTTAAGAGAAAGAAATCCTTCCAGATCGATTGGGAATTTATCAATTCGGCAACCATAGAATGCTAATTCCTGTAATTGCGTGCAATACTGCAACCCGATTGGAAGAGATGTTAATGAGCGACAATTGCCAAGTACTAGTCGTTTAAGACAAGTGGCGTGCTGGAGGCTTGGCATCAGACCAAAAGAACCTGAAATGTCTATGTCTTCGATGGGTGTCCCTGCCTGAAATTCGCCAGATAAGTCACTCAACCATCTACATCCACGAATGAGCAACCGGACAAGTGATGGCATATGACAGATCCCTGGGATACTCCTTAATTGAGGACATCTGTATATGCACAACACCTGTAAGCTGGGAAAAATTATCAACTCACCATTTCTGGCCATAGCTCCTGCAGGCAATACCCAGTCTTCTAATCCTCCTATCTCTTCCAACCGAAATTCCTTTAATGCCGGGAATAGTTTCTTCATGCCATTGTTGCTCTCCAGATCTACCCCACCGTAGAATTCTTGGCCAATGCAGCTTATCTTTGCGTTCCCTTTGATCGTGAGGGTTTGAAGAGTAGGAAGATGACCAAGACTTGGTAGTTGATCCATATCGTAGCAGCCTACCAATCTCACATCCACCAAATTATTAGGTAGATAAAAATCACTCGGCCATTTATCCCCACGATAGTAAGATAGATAGAAATGCCTCAGGCTTATCAAATTCTTCATCTTGCTCGGGATCCTTTCAAGCTGCCTGCACCCTTCAAGTCTTAAAGTTTGCAAATTGTAGAGCTTACAGGTGGACTCTGGCAATTCTTTGATCCGTGTCTTTGAAACATCAAGAAATCTCAAATATTTTAGCTTCCCAATCCAAACTGGCAACTCATTTACATCAGCGGCTTCCAAGTTGAGAGTTCTTAGATTCTTAAAATTCCATGACAGTATAATAGCGCTGCCATTGCCTCTTGTAAATACTGAACGCAAACTTCTAGCATAGTTTCCAATTGGAAATGCTTCTGCTGTTTCCTCATCACACCTGAGATTTAGATGGCGAACACTGGAAGAGATTGTATTCTCTCGGAAATTAGGACGTGCATTCAGATTTAACACGTCTTGTTTTGAAATAGACAATGAGAGGTCATGCACCAGGTCATGCATCTTGCAGCTTGTGATATTACCAGGCCTCCTAAAATGTTGATTGCCTATATCTTCCTCGCCATCTTGAAAGAATGAATTTGCAAGCAATTCATTAAAATATTGATTGCCTATATCTTCCATACTTCGGTCATTAGCTGTTGCAAGAAGTCCCTCAGCCATCCACAATTGAATTAGTTGATCTTTGTCAATGCGATGATCTTCAGGAAACATAGCACAATACCCAAAACATTGCTTCAAGTACCAGGGCAAATGATCAAAGCTCCGCTTTAATATAGGCATCAATCCAGCATCATTGCCTATTGAATCCAAGTCAGGACTTTTTTTAATCGACAACCAATGTCTTTCCTCCTTGGAGTTTCTCATCAGCCCGCCCAGCATCCTTGCAGCCAATGGTACACCTCCACATTTCTTTGCAATATCCTTTCCAATGACCTCCAAGTTTCCAGATATGGATGCCTTATCTTTCCCAGACTCCACGATTTTCCGAATAATAGACCAACACTCTTCTTCCTTCAGTCCTTTCAACTCATGCCTACACCCAGGAGAAGTCTCCATTATTGATGCAGTTTGTTGTTTCCGTGTCGTAACAATTATGGCATTCCCATTCTTTCCACTAACTATTGACAAACAGCTCTTTAAGCTCTCCCACTTCTCAATTTCGACAATCCACACATCATCAAGCACAAGAAGAAATTTCTTGCCTTGCAACGCTTCTCTAAGTTGCCCCAATATTGCATCCAAGCTGCTCAAACCCACAAAGTTTGTACCCAATAGCTTCTGCAACATTTCTCCCAGAATGCTTTGCTCATTAAAATTCTGGGAAACGCAAACCCAAATTGTTCTATCGAAAAACTTTCTGTCCCCAATTTGTTTCACCACCAATTTCGCCAAAGTTGTCTTGCCAAGACCACCCATCCCCACAATGGGGACAACAGAGAGCACTTGATCATCTCCACTTGAAACACTCAACAACAAGTTGATCACTCGAGACACATCATCATCCCTTCCTATAACTTGTTCTGATTTGTCTAAGAAGGAGTGTGTTAGTGGGATTACACTAGTTTGTGGAGTTCTCTCCCTTCCTACAATTATTAGACTAAAGCCAACTGCATCATCTTTAAGCTTGGCAAGCTCATCATTGATCTTGTTAATTTTCAATGCCATATGAAGTCGAAATGCAATGGGATTGGAGTCCGCAGAGAAGAAGTTGCGTACCTTCTCAGTTGGAGTTGTCTCGACCTTTTGCCTGAGAACCTCATAGCCAAACTCATCCAACACATCGTCAGCCTCATAGGCTACATCTCGAAGCTTTTGCAGCCAAATCTTCACAGACTCTTCTCTGGCTTGTCTCTCCTCCGCATCATGAAGCACAGCTCGAATAAAATCTAAGGATTGCTTGAGCTTCAGCAGCTTCTCCTTGAATCCCCACGCAAGTTTGATACCTTCAGCAGCAAGCAAAGTCACCTTCTTCAATGCCTCCTCCAGTGCAAATGTAAGAACTACTTCAGCCATCTTTTGCTTTTAATCTTCCACCCAATTAAAGAGAACCGGAAGAAATATAGAAACTAGAGGCCTCTCGTAGATTTTGCTGGTGTTAATTTGGTACTGAAACAAAACGCCTTTCCCTCTGTATATATATAATACTTCCGTCCCAACTAAAGTCGATGCCTTGCTTTGCCCCATATACAATTAAAGCCGATTCCTCTTGCCTCTGCAATGTATCTAGTATATTATAAAATTTGTGCTTTTTGTTGTCTTCAATTGCAACTTTCTACTTTTTTAATCTAAAATAATTTTTTTGGTTTCAAAGAAATTCTAACTAGGGCAGCAACTGAGTCAAGTCGAGTCGAGCTGGCTGAGTCGTGCAAATTTAGTTAAGCTTTCCGCTCGTGTCCATCACGAGCCTACATATTAAGCTCAGGCTTGACTCGTTAAGATATTCGATAGCTCAAGCTTGGCTCGTTTAGTTAGTTTTATTAAAGACTTTGATAATAATAAGGTTAGTGTTATGAGAGGCCCCCTCAATCGTGTAGCCTTGATGTTTATTAGCCTTGATGCCTTAATTACTTTGCCCCATATACAATTAAAGCCGATGCCTCTTGCCTCTGTATCTAGTAGTCTTTACTTTCTCCCCCATATTTGGTGCTTGCTGTTGTCTTCAATTAAAGCCGATGCCTTACTTGCCTCTCAGCAAACATTTTTGTGCTTGATTCCTTGCCGATAGTTGGTTCTTCATTCCTTTCTTACTGTTATGATTTCTTCCCAAGCCTGGTTATGCAAAGAAATGTTGATCTGATTGTAAAAGAAATATTTTTAAAATTAAAGATACGTAATAATTCTTATAGCTGGTAGCCGTAGGTACAAGTTATGTGTGAATTTTTTTTCTAATAATCAAGGAATTATAATAATCAAGGAATTATAATAATCCAATACAATATGAAATCATTTGATTTGTAATCTTATAACTATTAGGTAGAAGTAGTGTATTAGTTTGCTGTTTCCCTGTCATCATACATAAGATTCATGAAAAGTATAACCAGTGGATGTATGTCCTCATACAACACTACAAAAATATTTATCGAATCTTAAAGTATGATTTTGATAAAAAAAATTAATTTACAACTTTAATAATTTTTTTGGTTTTAAGGAAATACTAAAACTAGCAAATGAGTCAAGTCGAGTAGTTGAGCTTTTTGATGGCTCAGGCTCGTTCCTATAAATTTAGTTAAGCTTCCCGCCCACTGTGTAAATTTAGTTATGCTTTCTGCTCCTGTTCATCATGAGTCTAAATATTAAGCTCAGACTTGACTCGTTTAGATCTTTGTTAACTCAAACTCGACTCGTTTGGTAAGTCTTATTGAAGACTTTGATAATAATAATAAGATTAGGATTATGAGAGGCTCACTCAATCGTGTAGCCTACAAATGGAGAATAGTGAGGTGAAACTAACCCATGGCTACGCAGATGCACAGGAATTGTAAGGGTATACAAAATATTCAGCTACTGATAACAATGTTAGGTAACAGATCTGCCAAGGCTACTTCAGAAAAAGGCTTCGGCAATGAAGGCCTTCTTGCTATAAGTTCCAGACAAATTTGTCTCATGGTAGGCCGAGACAAGGGATCGGCATTCAAGCATGAAACTGCTATTTTGGTAATGGAGGCCACACCCTCTGCATCTTGACCTTCAGGAATCGGAATACGCGGATCGATCACATCCTTCAGCAGTGTATTTTGACCAATCGATGAGGTTGGTGAAGATGATAAAGAAGCCATAGGTGAAAGAGAGGAGATGAGCTCTGTGGGATACTTTCCCATTATCACTTCCAGTGCTAGCACCCCAAAACTGTAGACATCACATTTTTCATTCACTTTCATTGTGTATGCTAGCTCTGTGAAGAAAAACACAAAATCAAGTCTTGTTCAGTTTGCTTATAGTGAATCTGTTGTGTTGTACATTAATGAAATTTTCTGATGATTTTGAGAAATAAATACATGAACCTAAACAATACAGTATAAATCTGTTGTGAACGATGGAACAATGAACGTGGATTTTTGTATTGCGGATAGCATAAACAGTCCAAGCTTTTTCTAACAGTCTAAGCTAATAAATTAGTTTGAAATGCCAAGAAAGAGAGCGATAACAAACCTGGAGCTATGTAGCCTGGGGTACCAGAGACAGAGGTACAGATGGTTGAGTCCAGCATTAAATGCCTAGCTGTGCCGAAATCTGCGAGATGCGCCTCGTATTCCGAATCCAAAAGAACATTGTTGCTAGAAATGTCTCGGTGAATGATTGGAGGAGAGCAATCATAGTGCATATAGCACAAAGCATTGGTCACCCCCTTAACAACATTAAGCCTTCTGCTCCAGTCCAACTCTCTTGATTTTTCTGCACTACTCAAGATCATATACAGGCATCCATTTTCAATAAGCTCATAAACCAGAAAGGAGTGCAAAACATGGCAACAGAATCCATGTAACTTGACAATATTTCGATGCCGAATCCGAGTTAAAGCATGAACCTCGCTTTCAAAAGCTTTCAAGTCAGCCACAGTGTCAACTTGTGAAGAGTGTAGTCTCTTCACAGCAACAACCTCCCCTGTTGTTAGCACAGCTCTATAAACTGCTCCATTTCCTCCTTGGCCAATGCAGTACTTGGAATTGAATTCTTCGGTGGCCCTTATAATTTCTTCATACCACTCATTTCCATTATGACCCAATACTGTGAACAAATCTTTCCTTTTTACTTCCTGTGAGGCAGACTCCCCTCTTCTATATCTTCTTCTTAGAGTGAAGATACTAAAGATCACTGTACACAGGAAAAATAAACCACCAAAAAGAGGGAGAACTATCAGAATGACAGTGTTGCTTCCTTTTTGTCTTCTGTCTGCTGTACAAGGATTTAGACCAGTTGCATTGCCACATAGACCAAAGTTGCCTCTGTATGCTTCAAATGGAGCCTCGCTAAAGGCTCTACTGTCGGGTATAGGGCCTTCTAGTGCATTGTAAGAAACATCCACAGTCATCAAGCTCACCCAATTGTCGGAAGAGGTCGGAATGGAACCATTAAGTATGTTGTGAGAAACATTCAATAATTGAAAATTTTTCAACCCTGCAAGAACTCCAGGTATCTCTCCACTCACCCAGTTTCGGCTAAGATCAAGAACTTCAAGAGATTTTAACTTCCCTATCTCAAATGGAATGGTTCCAGAGAAATTGTTAGCACTCAAGTTCAAGTAGGACAATCTTGAGCACTCTCCAAGCTCCTTTGGAATTGATCCAGTTAGACTATTGTTGGCTAGACTAAGATGTGCAAGATTAGACAGCATAAGGATTTGGAAAGGAATGATACCTGAAAGACTGTTATTGTCCAAGGTAAGACTGAACAACAATTTCAAATCCCCCAACTCCCTCGGTATGTCCCCTTTTAGCCGATTCGAAGACAAATCAATCACTTCTAATTGAGTAGCCTTTCCAAGTTCTGATGGTATCACACCAGAAATGTTGTTGTGAGAGATTTCCAGGCGTTTCATGTTAAGGCACTGTCCCCATTTTCTCGATAGCTGACCATAGAAGTTATTGAAACTCAAAAAAACATACTTTACTTGTGGATAAATGCCGAAATTTTCAGCAATATCCCCTGATAACTGATTGTCATCAACCCTTAGCCTGGTCAGACTAGTACAGTTTTGCAAAGAATAAGGGATTTGACCAGAGAAATAATTGTGGTTTACACTGAGATGTTCAAGCAACCCTCCAGAGCATAATTGTTGAGGAAGATAGCCGGTGAATCGGTTTTCTGCAAGAGACAGATTCTTGAGCTGTGTGAGATTGTTCATCTCACGAGGAAGTGAACCACTAAGTTGGTTATAAAACACATACATGACAGTAAGGGACTTGAGCTGCCCTATTTCTGGTGGTATGCTCCCTGTAAAGTGATTGTTTGCCAGATACAACTCGGTGAGCTTAGTCAAATTCCATAAAGAAGAAGGGATGCCACCAGAGAGATGGTTCTCTCTTAGCTCAAGAACATTGAGAGAAGCCAACAATCCAATTTCTTGAGGTAATGAACCAAAGAGCTTGGTGTCCCGAAGGGACAGGAAAGATAGCTTTGTCAGGTTTCCAATAGAAGCAGGAATTCTACTTGTAAGATTATTTGCATTTAGGTGCATGTAATTCAGACTTGTGAGCATACCTATCTCATATGGAATGTCTCCTGTGAGGTGATTTTTACTCAAGTCCAGCTCTGTAACTCTTGAAAGACCACCAATGCTTCTTGGGATTGTGCCATGGAGTGAGTTGTTCCACAGATTTAGGACAAGAAGATTGGAGAACAAGGAGAAGTTGAAGTTGTCAAGTGTACCTGTCAGTCCAAAGTGTGGTAGGCTGATGTTGATGACACTTCCTGAAATGTCACATGAGATTCCAACCCATTTGCAGTGGTTGCTGCCAACCCAAGAAGACAGGGCAGATTGGCTTTTCTTGTCAAGACTTGCTTTCCATTCTAAAAGACCAACTCCAGCTTCCTTCATTAACGTTGTTCCTTTGCCAACTTCATCATCTTTGTAAACCATTTCTATTACACTCACTCTTGCTCTTGCTGTTCCACAAGTATAGGAAAAGGCCAAGATGATTAGCAAGATTTGGAGCCTCGAGATTTGGGAGGACGCCATACCCATTACCACTCCACTTGCTTGATGACTTTTTTTTTTTTTTTTGAGCAAACCACTTGCTTGATGACAAGATGCAAGCCTTGGTACTTTGCCTGTCACATATGCCATGCACCCAAGAACTATTTTATAGAGGAAAACGCATGTCCCCCACGCCAACTTACTAATAATTTTTCCACAATAAATGAAAAGAATGCATAGCCCACGAGTAGGACTGTAAATGTAAATGAGCCCAACAGTATTTTCTTTTTTTCCCATCGGGTGTCTGGAAATTTGCCCCGACTAATCCGGATTCGACCAGCATCAAGCATTTGAGTATGATAGGTGAGTCTCCTAATAGAAATTTTCTACATACACAAAGATTCAATTCCGAGATCTCATAAAGCAAAGTTTAATTAAGGAAGGCTTGTTGGGTCCCAAACAAAAACCAGATAAAATATGACAAAGATGCATTGTAAAGGTACTTAAAAAATGTTTATGTATGTAATAGTTTTATAAAATGTACAGCGAAGTACCATTTTCTAAGTTCTTCGGACCTTGTCGCCATATGAACCGTCCAATTATGAAAAGAAATAATAATATTGTCATATGATACTAGAGTTTTTTTTTTGAAGAAGAAGAAGAAGATCGTCAAAACTTTGAGCTTATCATCTTCACTTTTGAATAGCTGGAAAACTGTTTTCACATCTACTAGGCACAAAAGGTTAATAATTTCTTGTACTGGTGGAAGGTTGTCCCCTCATCACCTAGTAATAAAATGATAGGTCTTTGTTGGGAAAAACTATTTGTCACTACATATATCACCCTGAAAATTTCCCATCTTTGTTATAACAAAATAAAACAAAACTACGCCCTTGCTTTTTCTTTAGTCCATCTATCTAGTATTTGCTCACACTAAAAGACCTTCTCCAGCTTCCTAAATTATTATTGTTCCTTTGCCAACTTCATCTTCGTAAACCATTTCTACTACACTTACCCTCGCTCTTGCTAGGAAAAGGCCAACATAATTAGCAAGAATTGCAGCCTCGAGATTTGGGAGGACGCCATACCTATCACCACCCACTTGCTTGATGGCAAGTTGCAAGCCATGCTACTTTGCCTGTCACATATGCCATGCATCCAAGAAATATTTTTAGAGGAAAACGCATGTCCTCCTGCCAACCTCCAAATAATTTTTCCATGATAAAGTAGAAGAAAGCGTAGAGCAACGAGCAGGTCTGCAGATGAGCTGACTGCAGGTCAACGGCTTGACACTTGGTTCGATAATAATTTGTTCGAGACTTGTTATTATCTTAATGAGTTAAGTGTTTTTTTTTCTAGCTAGGGTATCCACCATCGGGCGCACTGACTAATCCTTTGGTTTTGGAAAACTCCCACGAAGGGTAAAGGACCGGCCAAAAATTCTTTATTATTTAATAAGTCAAGTACTAAAATGACGAATATTACCTTTCGATGACGAATATTTCTGTCCCTAAAATGATAGTTTTAGGGATGTACCCAAATTTCGTCTACAAAAGGTAAAATTATTTGGTACGAAACTGCTTATTTCGTCACTATACCCTTTAGCGACGAGGATCTAGGGACGAACCTCGTGACGAAATTTTTTTGTCTCCTACTTCTTTTGAAGACGAAAATTGATTATTAGTGACGAAAAATATCCGTCTTCTATTATCAAATTTCTTGTAGTGAGTCGAGTTTAGGGAAATTAAATTCATTAGCTCGTTGAGCTTAACTTATTTATGCTCTCACTAGGAAATTTGTGAGCTCGCTTATTTGGACAAAGTGTATATTTTTTACACAAACTTAACATGTAGTTGATAATTTAACTCAATTATAGCTTAATAAGACTTACTAAATGAGGCAAGCTTGAGTTGAGGTTGAGCCGAGTCCTGGTTTTCCAAAATCTTTAAGAGTAGAACTTGAATTTAGTATTTTAAGTTCAAAATCAACAGGAACTAAGCTTAAACTTATATAAAGTTGCGCGAGTAAATCCTATATATAGGGTCCGTACTATTTCACAAGTATTGTTTGGGGGTTTGTACTATTTCTTGTCCTTTTACGACTCTGTACTTTTATTTTTCGTTCTTTTTAGGGGTCTCGGGTAGCCCCACTGATGACGTGTACTGCTCGAGACCTCTAAAAGAGACGAAAAATAAAAGTATAGACCCGTAAAAAGGACAGAAACAAAGTACAGGACCCCAAACAATGCTTTTGAAATAATACGGACCCTATAAATGCGATTTACTCAAAGTTGCGCAAGCTATCAACAACTTGACTCGACTAAAGTCATTTGCAACCCTACCAACGAGACTTTAACGGTTATTGGTCCCATGTCTTATAAGCACCAGATTGTAAATTAGTCTGCTCCCTAATTTGTGTCGGATACAAATGGGGAAACGAAAGACAAGACAAGTATAGAAAGATGCATCAAAAGGTATATGTGCGCCTGGATAATAGTTTACTTGATAGTTAATATATCCTTAACAGAGAAGGAAAGAATTAAAAAATGTACAGCGATGTACTATTTTCTTAAGTTCTTTGGATCTTGTCGCCATATGTACCGTCCAATTATAGAAGGAAATAATAATCTTTGTCATATGATACTCGAGTTGAAGATTGTCAAAATTTGGGCCCTCCTCTCCATTTTCTAGTGGCAGAGTAAACGTTTTCACTTTTTTCTTTTTATGAAAAAGTCTAACGCCGTTTCCGGGCAGCATGTTTTCACATTTACTGCACACAAAAAGTATAGGAACTTTTTTATTGCTGGAAGGTTATCCACTTATCCCTTACCACCTAATCAAACGATGTTTTGTTTTAAATAACAAAATAAAAACAAAACTATGCCCTCGGTTTCTTCTTGGATTAAACAATCTTTCTAGAGTTTTTTTATTTGTCCGATGGTATATTTCAGAATTTTTGTGTCCCTTTTATATATTCGAGTTTCAATTTAGTCTTTTTTGTGTACCTCGACTAGCTCGAGACATAGCATGTTCATCTGCTCAGGTCTACTTAACAAATGGTACAATGTGGTTGGTGTCATGTGGAAAATTTTTGGGGACCCACAAACTAGGGCATCGGAGAAATAAGGTAGGGCTCGTAATTTTCTACGTGGCACCAATAGAATCACCACACATGTCAAGTGGACCTGGACCACGTCATTGCCCGGGCTGCCCGAGGTATACAAAAGGAACAAAAATTGAAGATTGTGGTACATAAAAATGGCACAAAAACTCTAAGATATACGGTCGAAACAAAATGAAAAACTCCGAAAGGTGTTCAACCCTGTCTTCTTTCTTTTCCCATCTATCTAGTATTTGCACACGCACTCATCTGGATTCAATTGGAGTCCTGACCGATTCCCAATACGTAAACTTGAAATGTCAATCTTTGTTAAATATTTTTTTGTCCTAAACAAGGAGTTAATCTAATCTCTTGGTTCCCACACACAAATATAAACCAATGGGTGAAAGAAAGCTGGGCGAACTATAGAAGTTGGGCCTAACCAATATTCATACCAAGCCAGACTCCTTGAGGTCTTGTTTTTTTGTTGGTGGTTCGAGCCCAAAAATTGGAGCCCATGAAGGCTAGTTGTTGGGCTCTCCATTCTGTACCCAGTAGACCCACCACTGTCATATTACATATATTATGACTCTCTTAAACACCAAACCTGATTATATCAAAAGAACAGAGGAGCTTGGATCAAAAAAAAAAAAAAAACAGAGGAGCCAAGTGAAAAAAGGAAATGGAGTCCGCCAAATCCAAAATCCGGGTTGTTACTTTACCGAACCAACCTTCAAAACGCCTCTTATTCGACCGGCGCTACGGCTGGGTGTATGCAAAGTTCTTTCTTTAATCCTCTTGCTTCTCTTTCTCTTACTATTATCTATAGTAGAAGCTCAAGCAAGATGGGTTTTTGATTGAATTCCCTCGTCTTATTATGTTTTTGGGTTGCAGGTTCGATGAATGGAAAGACCCTTCAGTGGAAGCCTTAGCCGGTGGCCGTGGAATGTAAAATTTTTCTTCTTTGTTTTTAATTTTTTTTGAATTATGTCATTGGCATTTTACCAGAACAGAGGAGGCAATTTAATTGACTGACATTTGGTGGGTTTTGTTGTTGTGTTTATATAAGGTTTTGTGTATTGCCTCTTGCAAAAGTTGTCTTCAACTCTGCTTCAGTGATGGTATGTCCTCTCTCCCTTGTTTTTCTCTGTGTTTTTAGATTTCTACAGATGGTTTTGTGTTGTTTGAAGGTTAAGATGAATGTTTTGCTTGAGCTTCATATTTGGGTTAAAATTAATTCTGTGTGTGAATTAAAGACTTCTAAAGTGTCTCTCCCTGGATTGTCTTTTGGGGCTAAAACTTGAATGGTTCTTTTCTTGCGTCGATGAAATGTTGGCTAGAATCACTCCGGTTACATTACTTTATGTTCTGTTCTCTACTTGAAGCTTGTTCTCTTCCTTAATTGGAGTGCAACAGAGCCACGGAAAGATATTCATCCGGATTAAAAGATTGATGCTTGTTCTCTTCCTTAATTGAGTGCATAATATTCTGTACTCTTTTGAATGAGAGATATCAGAGAATTGGTGCACTATGCAATAGTGAAATGAAAATTGTCAAAACCGCCATTCGCGTTCCCACATTTGATCTTTTCCCTTGCAGATTAACCATGCAGCAAGTTTTGCTGCGAGAGTTTATGAAAATCCTGAGCTTGTATCACCACTAGCATTGCGGAGCAGTATCGATGATCAGGTTAAAAGGTTCAACTCTTCCCTGGAAAAGCTTGAATTCGGCCACTTTGCCGCCGGACGGAATTCTCCATCACATACTGCCACTTTCCCTCATCAGAAATTGAGAACCGGACACTCACAGATGGCCTGATGTTTTTAAATTTAACCAAATTTCTTACCGCCTGCACTATGCGTTGGATGGATATTTTAGGGGCTAGGATACAAGTTGGTTATGCTCTTGTGTGCATATGCATATTGGTTGTATACACAAAGTTTTCTGTCATTTGTTTATTTAGTTGCATTGCAGCGTTGCCTATCACGTAGCGCTTCTATTACCAATCCAGGGTTTCCTCTCACTGCCATTTTTGTCACTGTTTAATTGACAAGATCAAGTTTTCCATTATGCTAAGACAGAGCCCTAATTATTATTCTCACCAATTGATTAGAGGGCAACGTCCAGATAATAATACATGAAGCATGCTCTCTTATTGATCTCGTAGGTAAGACATTTTGCAAGAGCTAAGAAACAAAGAAAACGGCACTAAATATGGAACAAAACTAGCTACAACATGCCAGTCAACTACTGATGCCATAGAAGAAGACGCTAATTTCACTGGCACGGACTACAACTGATAACTACAGCTCAACTACTACCATCCCCTATATACAAACTAGAGGCTGGAGACAAAGAAGGAAAGTTGACCCCGATGGAAGCATGACGGCTAGGGCTTGAAGAATTATGACGGTGCACCAAGGTATGAAGCCAGTCGCAATATGTCGCTGAATATTCCACCAGCCGTGACTTGAGCTCCAGCACCAGGCCCGCGAACTATTAGTGGCTGCTCCTTGTACCTTGTAGTCGTGAATGCTATGATGTTATCAGAACCTGAAAGCTGTGCAAATGGGTGATCTATGCTGTACCTTCGCAACTCTACCCGGCCTTCTTGATTCACCGCATCCACCACCCCAACATATCTCAACACCTTTATCACATACGCAGTTCAAGCAAATTCAATACCAAGTAAGGTTAAAGAAGAAACTGCCATATGGTAAGAAGAAATAATCAAGTAATACAGGAGCAGAAACTAGACTGAAATAAGAAGCCTACAGCAAAACAAGTAATTGAGATTTACAAATGTCAAAAATCTAAAAATGTGGTAACACTTCCATAGAAAAACAAACTCTTCGTAGAAATGCTAATGCATAAATTGTTTTGTAGTGGCTGAAGCCCGAAGTCCTATATCTAAAGACAATTAATATCCAGTACTCTATAGCTTTTTTTCTTATTGATGAAGAATAATCCTGTACTACGATGGTCCTAGGGGAATCTATGAGACCTTAAAATTTCCAAACACACTAACTTCTACAGTAACTTGAATGGCATCATACACTAACACTTAAGTTCTTTTCCCTCTTTGTTCTTAATCCATCCTCCTTTCAACTAGACCATCAAAAGAAAAGGAGCAATAGTCCCACATATGATAACCAAAAACCAAACTCACACATCGTCAAATTGAAGCACTGTAACTGAGATATGGCTATCTGAGTTGAAAAAGTGATAAACTCCAGTAAAACAAAAAGGGAAAGCAGAGGTTAAGTGCCAAGATAAACTTACATCCCCCGCATCCTCCGCCTCTTTTCTTTTTCCAGCCATCTCTGGGTCAAACTGCGGTAACCGCTACATAAATTCATCAGCAGATGCACTATCCTGAAGGAAGAAAAAAATGAATTTAAAGTCAGTCATTAAATTCATCAGTAGATGCACTATATGATTGCTGTGACATGAATCATACTCTCAGTGGTTCTGGCACAAGACTTTGAACAGGGATATCAGAAAGTTCCAACTTCAAACCGGATTCTCTTGCAAGAATTATCACCTGTAAGATGCAGAAGGTAATTGTTTTATGTTCCAAACTTCATCACTCTTTTTACATTTCAATAAATGTATATATTAGCAACAATTTAGACAATCAAACCAATTTGACAGAACCATTTAGTTAGACACTACCTTTCTGGCAACATCTGTTCCAGATAGATCATCCCTTGGATCTGGTTCGGTAAAACCTGCCTGCTTTGCCTCTGTCACCACATCACTGAATGCTCGTGTGCCCACAAAACTGTTAAATATATAACTCAAAGTCCCACTGTAAAAACAAATATTGCAGGAGTATAATTTTTGTCAGATTGTACGGGAACAATAAAGCATGCAGCATCAGGTGCTTAAATAATAATTTGACAATTAAATTTTCGGTGGTTTGTGTTTCATGTTTCTTGCAATTGATCATGTAAACAAGACTTGCCTGAAAATTCCTTCAATCCTCAATATTTTATCCCCAGTTTCAAGCAGACCTCGTAAAGTGCTGATAATTGGAAGTCCAGCTCCAACAGTTGCCTCATAAAAGTAGTGCGTGTAGGATTGCCTTTGAAGAGCTCTTAATTTCAGATACTGGATTTATATAAAGCAAAAAGAAAGAAGAAGGTTGTTATGGACGCATTCATAGGCAGGAATTATGCGTCCACATTGATCAGGTCAACAAAGTTCAAGGACATTGATTTAGCAAATCACAATGCTGTCATTGACCTTTGACCATCATCATTATCCTTCTTTCCTTAGTTAGCCTGCAGTCAACTTTATATTTCTTATTTCGCAATAAGCTGATCTCCTAGAGATCTGCTATTATTTCCGTGATTATGTCTTTTATTGCTTTCCAATTAGACTATGATTCTGTCTTTAATATTTGCTATTAGAGTAAGGATGTACTTCTATTCCTGTACTACTCAAAGTCCTATTTAAAGGGCCCTACTATGAATGAAAGAACCAAGTCATATTCAGCAAACACCTAGAGGTCAGAGCTCCCTTTAACGAGTTCAGGTTCAGACTCCCTTCAAGAGTCTGGTTCACCACCATAGGTCGGGGGAAGGGCAAGGCCAAAAGTCCAGGCCAAGGCCCGAGGACTCGATCCCAGAAGTGTGGTGCTAACAACGTGGTAGCGGACAAGGACGATATGGGTGATGAGAACCAGGCAACTATCGACAACCGCATGTCTGCTCTTGAAAACCAGATGCGGCAGATGGGCCAACAGTTCCAGGAGCTGCTCTCTACGCTGTCACGCCAGAACAATGCAAGTAGCAGTTCTGCCCCACCACCCCCAACACAAGATGCTGTTCTTACCCACGGCGAACGCCGTGAATCTCAACCTTCCCTAGTACGAGAAGGTGCTGGTCCATCAGGTACGGTTCCTCGCTTTTCCAAGTTGGAATTTCCAACCTTTGATGGCAGCGATGATCCCTTGGTTTGGCTATATAGATGCACTCAGTTTTTTCGCAATCAGCGAACTGCTGAAGCTGGCAAAGTGGATTTGGCGGGATTTCACCTTTTGGGAGAGGCCCAACTTTGGTACTACCAACTACAGAGTGAGAAGGAGGGAATAGATTGGGTTGAGTTTCAGAACCTATGTACATTGCGTTTTGGCCCTTCACAAAGCAGTGATCCTCTCGGTGACCTAGTTACCCTCAAACAGGATGGCTCGGTGGAACTTTATCAACGGCAATTCCAGGAGAAGTTGGCGCGTGCCCGTGCCTTTGTTTCAGTAACTCAACATGTGGGTCTCTTTGTGGCTGGATTGGAAGAAAGCATCCGCTTGGATGTTCGAATGAGCAACCCTGCAGATCTCGCCACAGCCATGAGTTTAGCAAGATCCTTTGAGCATAAACACAACATATGGAGGTCCAGCAACAATCACAGGCCATCATGGCAAGGTACACAACCAGTCTCTATTAGCAACAAGCAACCCAGTTCTTCTTCTGCGTTGTCATCCCCTTCCACTGCTCCATCTTTCATTAAGCGACTGACTAGAGCAGAGATGGCTGAGAGGCGTGCAAAAGGGTTGTGTTTCAATTGTGATGAACCATACACTTCGCAACATCAGTGCAAAAAGCTTTTTTGGTTGGAGTTTGACGCTATTTCTGAGGAAGAAGCGGAGGAACCAGAAACTCCAGACCCTGGAATATCTCTTCATGCAATCACAGGCCAAACTTCTGCCACTCCCATGCAACTTTCCAGCAAGCCTACTCAGAATTCGAGCTTGAGGACAAGCTCTTTTCCCAAGACAGGGGAAATGTTATGGACACATTCATAGGCAAGAATTATGCTAGGCGTCCACCCTGATTCAGGTCATCAAATTCATCCACAATTCAAGGACACTGATTCAGCAAATCACAACGTTATCATTGATTCTTAGCAATCATCATTATCCTTCTTTCCTTAGTTATCCTGAAGTCAACTTTACAATTCCTATTAGGCAACAAGCTGGTCTCCTAAAGATCTGCTATTATCCCTTTTATTATGTCTTTTAATGCTTTCCAATTAGACTATGATTCTGTAAGGATGTACTTCTATTCCTGTACTACTCAAAGTCCTATTTAAAGGGCCCTACTATGAATGAAAGAACCAAGTCATATTCAGCAAACACCTAGAGGTCAGAGCTCCCTTTAACGAGTTCAGGTGCAGACTCCCTTCAAGAGTCTGGTTCACCACCATAGGTCGGGGGAAGGGCAAGGCCAAAAGTCCAGGCCAAGGCCCGAGGACTCGATCCCAGAAGTGTGGTGCTAACAAAGGTGATCAATCATCAGACTTATAAAGGTAACAGTAATATGCAAATCAAAATCTTCAATCAGTATTAAACAGGAAACACATAATGTCTGTACCCAAGGTAATGAAGAGGCAAACCAAACAACAGAGTCATGAAGTTATTAAGTCATCACTTTAACAAAATAGAACCAATACAGAATCAGAAATAAAAAAGATAACTTTAAAAATTTGAACAAATTTTCCTCTGCTACTTTCCTTACTAGTATTTTAGGCTAAAACGATACAAGCAGCAGTTTGAGATAGTTTAGGACCCCTTGACACTTTTGGGCAAACCAAAAAGACAAGCTTTTGTTGTTTAGCCAAGCAATATAATACTGTGATTATGAGCCATTCCTAGGCAAAACCTTCTATGACTATCCATATTACATGGCTTCTTCCAGAGTATTCTGAAATAATCAATATGGAGAACGCTGAATTATTCTGACCTTAAAACAACAGACTCCACCATCCATATGACAGACATCAAAGAGAAACTAATCTGTTTATGACAGCCCAAGGCAACAAAAATGTCTATCAGGGTCTCTATAATTTTCCAATTTAGTAAAATCTATGATTTAATAGACGGGTATTTTGGGATATAGGATAGTATCTAATATTAGCCTGTGACTAGAAAATGATGGCCACGTACAGTACAAATTTATTACCACCAGCCAAAGACGGTGAGGAGCAATTTTAAGCAGCATACATTAGTTGCCATTCAGCTTTAGTTTGTATTATTCCTGTTACCTGATCAAGAGGACCTGAATTTGCTTTTTTGTTTGGGGTGATCACATGAATTCCCTTGCACAACCAATCATAGTAATGGCTAGCAACACTTGAATCTGCAGTGCAATCTACCAGAACAGTATTTGGAATAAAATGATTTCCATGCACATGTTGAGTGAATTTTGCCAGGTCAGCTACTTCGCCTTTCTCCTTTGTCAATTCTCTCCATCTTGACAAGTCGATCCCACTAAAAAAGAAAAGAGTGGCTTAAATTGTTATGCAAGTACGAGAATACTAGGATTGCTTGCAACAAAATAAAGAGTATACTTGTCTGAAAACAGTGAGCACAATCATGTCCAAGCAGAATAGGTTCCCAACTGCACCATAGTTGGATATCTTCCAAATACAACGCCATTCTATACAGTTTATTACCCAGAAGTTCAAAGCAAGGGAGACAACATAATAATGAGCCTCAACCATCGTCTTACAGATAAGATTGCAAATAACCCCAATGGAACAGGCTATGCACCAGATAGTTAATAGGTTTTTTGTTTACTGTCTTAGGTGTAAAAGTGGAAACAATATCAAGTTTGGAACTTAAAATGTAGACGCTCAAACCAAGCTCAATTTTAGTGTAATATTATCATAATCAGTAATAACTTTCCACATTGGCCAACATGTCATCAGAAAATACACTCACAATAAAATCTATCTATCCAGCACAGAAAACTCAATGTAGAACAACTGCCATGGTTAGAACTGTAGTCAATAAATATGAAGTTGAAACTACTCCCTCCCTACCTCCATCCTTCAAATGCAGAATAGCATGTTTTTTATTGATTAAAAAATCCATTGGTAAGGGAATGAAAGGAATTCAGTACGTAAATAAAAAATATTTTCATTTACACAACAAAATCTACCATCAAAAGTATTGAGTATGCACGCTAGTGTTCACTTGGACAAAAAGTTATGGAAGCTTAAACTTACGTATCACTCAAAAGCATTGTACTTGATCCAGTGATGCCCATAACACGCAGATCAATGTTAAAATCTTCCTTAAGAATTGCCGCCTGCAATAAAAAATTCAAAATTTCATATTCAAGTACAGAAAAAAATTTAAATCAAAGCCAACGCAACTAATAAGCTTCAATCACAATGTAATTTGGCCTCATATTGGAATAAGCTCTATCGTAGGTAAAGACATTTTGCAAGAGCTAAGAAACAAAGAAAAGGGCACTAAATATGGAACAAAACTAGCTACAACATTGCCAGTCAACTACTGATGCTACAGAAGAAGACGCTAATTTCACTGGCACGAACTACAACTGATAACTACAGCTCAACTACTACCACCCCCTACATACAAACTAGAGGCTGGAGACAAAGAAGGAAAGTTGAACCCAAATGGAACCATCACGGCTAGGACTTGAAGAATTATGATGGTGCACCAAGGTATGAAGCCAGTCGCAATATGTCGCTGAATATTCCACCAGCCGTGACTTGAGCTCCGGCACCAGGCCCGCGAACTATCAGCGGCTGCTCCTTGTACCTTGTAGTCGTGAATGCTATGATGTTATCAGAACCTGAAAGCTGTGCAAATGGGTGATCTTTGCTGTACCTTCGCAACTCTACCCGGCCTTCTTGATTCACCGCATCCACCACCCCAACGTATCTCAACACCTTTATCACATACGCAAGTTCAAGCAAATTCAATACCAAGTAAGGTTAAAGAAGAAACTGCCATATGGTGAGAAATAATCACGTAATACAGGAGCAGAAACTAGACTGAAATAAGAAGCCTACCGCAAAACAAGTAATTGAAAATTACAAATGTCAAAAATCTAAAAAATGAGGTAACACTTTCATAGAAAAACAAACTCTTTGTAGAAACGCTAATGCATAAATCGTTTTATAGTGGCTAAAGCCCGAAGTCCTATATCTAAAGACAATTAATATCCAGTACTCTATTGCTTTTTTTTCTTATTGATGAAGAATATCCTGTTCTACGATGGTCCTAGGGGAATCTATGAGACCTTAAAATTTCCAAACACACTAACTTCTACAGTAACTTGAATGGCATCATACTAACACTAAAGTTCTTTTCCCTCTTTGTTCTTAATCCATTCTCCTTTCAACTAGACCATCAGAAGAAAAGGAGCAATAGTCCCACATATAATAACCAAGAACCAAACTCACGCATCGTCAAATTGAAGCACTGTAACTCAGATATGGCTATCTGAGTTGAAAAAGTGATAAAGTCCAGTAAAACAAAAAGGGAAACCAGAGGTTAAGTGCCAAGATAAACTTACATCCCCCGCATCCTCCGCCTCTTTTCTTTTTCCAGCCATCTCTGGGTCAAACTGTGGTAACCGCTTCATAAATTCATCAGCAGATGCACTATCCTGAAGGAAGAAAAAAATGAATTTAAAGTCAGTCATTAAATTCATCAGCAGATGCACTATATGATTGCTGTGACATGAATCATACTCTCAGTGGTTCTGGCACAAGACTTTGAACAGGGATATCAGAAAGTTCCAACTTCAAACCAGATTCTCTTGCAAGAATTATCACCTGTAAGATGCAGAAGGTAGTTGTTTTAAGTTCCAAACTACATCACTCTTTTTACATTCCAATAAATGTATATATTAGCAACAATTGAGACAATCAAACCAATTACATAACCAATTTGACAGAGCCATTTAGTTAGACACTACCTTTCTGGCAACATCTGTTCCAGATAGATCATCCCTTGGATCTGGTTCGGTAAAACCTGCCTGCTTTGCCTCTGTCACCACATCACTGAATGCTCGTGTGCCCACAAAACTGTTGAATATATAACTCAAAGTCCCACTGTAAAAACAAATATTGCAGGAGTATAATTTCTGTCAGATTGTACGGGAACAATAAAACATGCAGCATCAGGTGCTTAAACAATAATTTGACAATTAAATTTTCGGTGGTTTGTGTTTCATGTTTCTTGCAATTGATCATGTAAACAAGACTTGCCTGAAAATTCCTTCAATCCTCAATATTTTATCCCCAGTTTCAAGCAGACCTCGTAAAGTGCTGATAATTGGAAGTCCAGCTCCAACAGTTGCCTCATAAAAGTAGTGTGAGTAGGATTGCCTTTGAAGAGCTCTTAATTTCAGATACTGGATTTATATAAAGCAAAAAGAAAGAAGAAGATTATCAATCATCAGACTGATAAAGGTAAGAGTAATATGCAAATCAAAATCTTCAATCAGTATTAAACAGGAAACCCATAATGTCTGTGCCCGAGGTAATGAAGAGGAAAACCAAACAACAGAGTCATGCAGATATTCGATCATCACTTTAACAAAATAGAACCAATACAGAATCAGAAATAAAAAGATAACTTTAAAAATTTGAACAAATTTTCCTCTGCTACTTTCCTTATTATTGTTCCAGGCTAAAACGAGTACCAGCAGCATTTTGAGATAATTTAGGACCCCTTGACACTTTTGGACAAGCCAAAAAAGGCAACCTGTTGTTGTTTAACCAAGCATTATTACTAATATAGTTCTTGGATTGAACATGGACAATACTCTGATTATGAGCCGTTTCAATAGAAAACCTTCTGTGAATATCCATACTTGTCTGGAAACAGTGAGCACAGTCATGTCCAAGCAGAATAGGCTCTCAACTGCACGATAGTTGGATACTTTCATTTACAGTAGTAAGGGATGCAAACTGAAACAAGCAAACAGTGCTGTCACATTTCACTTAACGAGGCAATCCTCACAAATTCAAATAGAAACATACCTTATTTGACTTCATTCAATCCGAATTTGTGGGATGTGGCGTATCTTTGACCATTCGGAACCCGTTTCCTTGTTGCAATTTTCCTCAAGAGCAGGACACTCATCAATCCATATCCGCTCTAATTTGGATAAGCATTGCATGGCTATGGAAGATGGTAGATGCTCCAAATTCTCGCAGTTACTTATCTCAATAGATCTAAGAGATGAAAAATTGCTCAACCATTCTGGCAAGATTTGAATTCCATGAAAACAATCTATCTCCAACTCCTTGAGGGAGGTGAGTTGCTGTAATTGGTTTGGTAATGACTCCAGCTTTCTCCATCCTTTAATTTCTAAAGTTTCAAGAGTATGCTTGAGATTATGGATTGAATTCAGCCCTGGGAATGCCTCTAACTCTTCCCAGAATCCACCAATTCTCAGACGTTTCAATCTGGTCAAGTGGCCAAATACGTCTTCTGGAATGTCAGTTAATCTTGGGAAGTCATAAATCTGTAATTGAACAAGGGATGTTAATTTTCCAAAATCATCAGGTATAGAATTTAGTTGATCCCACTGCGTCATGAATAACAGTTGATCCCAATCCAATGGGAAGAGATGTTAAGTTGTTACCATGAAAAAGTCGTAGTTGTTTAAGACAGGTGGCGTACTGGAGGCTTGGCATCGACATCAAATTAGGACAACCCCACGTGTATATCTCTTCGATGGGCGTCCCCAGTTGAAATTCGCCGGATAAGCCACTCAATTGCCAGCATCCATCAATGATCAACTGGGCAAGTGATGGCATATGACATATCCCGGGAATACTCCTTAATTTGCTATGCACAACACTTGTAAACTAGGAAAAATTATTAACTCACCATTTCTGGCCAAATCTCCGGGTGGCAACATCCAGTCAACTAAATTCCACATGTCTTCCAATCGAAATTCCTTCAATGCCGGAAATGATTCCTTCACGCCATTAGTTTTGCTCCTTTCCGGATCTACCCCACCGTAGAATTCATGGCCAATGCAGCTTACCTTTGACATCCCACTTATCTCGAGAGTTTGAAGATTAGGAAGATGTCCAAGACTTGGGATTTCATCCATATTGTTGCAGTGTACCAATCTCACATCCACCAAATTGTTAGGCAGAGAAAAATCACATGACCATTTATCCCCATGATAGAACCTAAGATAGAAATGCCTCAGGCTTATCAAATTCTTCATCTTGCTCGGGATCCTTTCAAGCTGCCAACACCCTTCAAGTCTTAAAGTTTGCAAATTGTAGAGCTTGCAGGTGGATTCCGGCAATTCTTTGATCTCTGTCCCTGAAGCATCAAGAAATCTCAAATGTTTTAGCTTCCCAATCCAAACTGACAACTCATTTATTTTTGCATCTTTCAAGTTGAGAGTTCTCAGACTTTTAAAATTCCATGACTTTAGGATTCCATCATTGCCTTTTATAAATACGGAACGCAATCTTCCCGCAAAGTCTCCAATTGGAAATACTTCAGCTGTTTTCTCTTCACACATGAGATTCAAATGGCGAACATTGGAAGATATTGTATTCCTTCGAAAATTAGGACGTGCATTCAGATTCAACACCTCTTGTTTTGAAATAGACAATGAGAGATCATGCACCAAGTCATGCATTTTACAGCTTGTGATATTACCAAGCAGTTGTTCCTCCTCAACATCTTGGAAGAATGAATTTGCAAGTAATTCATTAAAACATTTACTCCCTATATCTTCCATATTTTGGTCATTAGCTGTTGCAAGAAGTCCCTCAGCCATCCACAACTGAATTAATTCATCTTTGCCAATGCGATGATCTTCAGGAAACATAGCACAGTATGCAAAACATGGCTTCAAGTACCGAGGCAAATGATCAAAGCTCAGCTTTAATATAGGAAAAATCCCATCATCATTCCCTATTGAATCCAAGACGGGATTGTTTTTAACGGACAGCCAATGTCTTTCCTCTTTGGACTTTCTCATCAACCCACCCAACATCCTTGCAGCCAATGGTACACCTCCGCATTTCCTTGCAACATCCTTTCCAATCACCTCCAAGTTTGCAGATATGGATGCCTCTTCATTCCCAGACTCCACTATTTTTTCAATAATAGACCAACACTCTTCATCCTCCAGTCCTTTCAACTCATGCCTACGCCCGGGAGAAATCTCCATTATTGAAGCAGTTTGTTGTTTCCGTGTGGTAACTATTATGACATTCCCATTGCTTCCACTAACTATTGACAATTCCTTCTTCAAGCTCTCCCACTTCTCAAGTTCCTCATTCCAAACATCGTCAAGCACAAGCAGAAATTTCATGCCTTGCAAGCCTTCTTTAAGTTGCCTCACTATTGTATTCAAACTGCTCAAGCCCCCAATGTTCGTACCCGACAAATCTTGTAACATTTCTCCGAGAATGCTTTGCTCATTAAACTTCTGGGAAACACAAACCCAAATTATTTTATCAAAAAGCTTTCTACCCTCAATTTCTTTCACCACCAATTTGGCCAAAGTTGTCTTGCCAAGACCACCCATCCCCACAATAGGGACAACGGAGAGCACTTGATCATCACTTGGAGCATTCAACAAGTTGATCACTTGAGACACATCACTATCTCTTCCTATAACTTGCTCTGATTTGTCTAGGAAGGAGTGTGTAACTCGGGTTATAGTACTAGTTTGTGGGGCTCTCTCTATCGAGATAACAGCACTAATTAGACCAAGCCCAGCAACATCACTTTTAATCTCGGCCAGCTCTTCATTGATCTTCTTAATTTTCTTCCCCATATGAAGTCGAAATGCAATGGGATTCGAGGAGGCAGAAAAGAAGTTGCTCACCTTCCTACTTGGAGTGCCGCCCTCCACCTTTTGCCTGAGCACTTCGTAGCCAAACTCATCAAGAGCATCTTCAGCTTTGTATGCCACATCTCGAAGCTTTTGCAGCCAAATCTTCACAGACTCTTCTCTGCCTTGTCTTTCCACAGCGTCATGTAACACAGCTCGAATGAAAGTCAAGGTTTCGTTGAGTTTCTGCAGCTTCCCCTTCAAACCCCACGCAAGATCAACCCCTTCAAGAGCAAGTGAAGCCAACTTCTTCAACATCTCCTCCACGACAAATGTAAGAACTATTTCTGCCATCTTTGGTTTCTTCTACTAAACAAGCGAACAAGCAAGCAAGAGAACAAGAGCAGCAGCTCGCGCTGTAAGGTATGTAATGGTTGGTGTTTTTTTTTCTCAGTGCACACAATCTGGTGCGGCTCATTAATGTTTTTTTTGGTTGCCCACCCGGTATCCGGAGCTTTGCCCTGACTAATCC